>CM077481.1:2623331-2854576 GCA_039654755.1 Calcarius lapponicus
GTGACAAGGGAAATTTAGATCTAGCTGTGTAATGCACAATCTGGGTGGCAAACATCTTATGGTATCCCTATGACTTATTCATGGAGACATGACTTGGATGGTAAACACAGATTCTAGAAACATATGCTTTAAAAGGAGAGAGGATTTGATTTTTGTCCAATTATTTATTTAATTATTCCTTGAGGTTTTTAATATAGAAAACATAAAGATAATGAACTAATTTTAAGCCTTCAGTACATGGTGGTGCATGACCTGTGTAATGGTTGCCACAGAATCTGTGCATCCCACCACAGATGCTTCAGCCCAAAACCCAGGTGATCACGATATCCATGGTATGGTGCTGAGGCCATCATATCATGAAGCTGTGCAGTCCTTCCTTTTTCAGCCTTTATTTCAATTTTACTATTTTTTCTTTCTTTCTTTTTTTTTTTTTCCCTCCAACTCATCCTAGGAAAGACACAGGAAAACGATGAAGAGACACAAGTTGGTTTCTCAAGCTAACAACTCAAAAACTACATTATAGCTGTCTTCACTGGGGATGGATGTAGCACATGGCATTGCATTGCATACTTAGTCCAGCTTTTACTCTGCCTGGCAATTGGCTGAATGGAGCAAAGCTTCCTGTCTATGCCATGCATCAGAGTTATTTTTTTGCTATGTAAAAAAAGTAAGGTTGATAAGAGAGAGTAGGTCACATCATCATCTCATTCTCAAATATATCTGGGGTGTTCCTAGGACCAGTCTATGGTCTTCCCAGGGCATCCTGTAATGCAATTTTCAGAGAGAGATAATGCACTAAATGGATCTTTCATTTGACTCATTACAGCTATTCTTACATTGTTATGGCAAAAAGAGCAGAGTAGCAGACAACCAGTGTGCTTAGGTTTGTTTGTGAAAATTATTTGGTGCTAATTTACCAAAAGTAAATATATTTAACCACAATAGCACAAAGGCGGCAGTGTTGCATGTAGAAACAGCAACCTGGGATTTTTAGCAAATAGTGGGTTTAGGATTTGGACAAATTGTGTCTCAAATCCACTGTTTTCCTTTTATAGAAATATATTCATTTAGCTTAGCTCCCAAAATGAGAAAAATAAGAGAGCTTTATACGGATCCCTTGTCTTTTCTTTATGCTAAGAAAACTCCATATATGCAAAAAATTGCAATGACCCTTTAAAGTAAATGCATATTTTCTTTATATGTTCAAAATAGCCTAATTTCTGTTCATAAGTTGTTATTTTACAACACTGAAAGGCAATTAAACCTTCATTGTCCAAGCTTTCAAGTCAGTATGGCAATACTGTCATGTACCCATTCCATTTGGGTATAAACTAATTCTCAGTCACATGGCTAAACAGATAAATGCAGCTCCTTAGGTTAATCTTGTTTTATTATTGAGTGGACATTCAGCTGTATGCTCTGTTCAGAGCTGTGGACTCTCCTTAGTTAAATATCTTTTGTATTATGGAAATAACCGTGACTTACCAAAGAGAAAAACAGTTAGAAAATTCTAAGAAACACAAAGGAAAAGAGGAACAAAACAGCAATCTTTAATTTTTCAGTTCTTGTGATTCAGAGGAGAAAAATCAGGATGTACTGCATGCTGTTTTAATTTGTAGTTAATGACATTTATTATAATGACAACATTAGACATCAGAGCTTTGTCTTCTATTGTTTGGGTTTTTTAGAATGTTGATATGTGCAGATTTTGAAATGCAGTAGAGCTGCATTATATTATATATTTTTTTATAATATAAAAATTGCATTATTTTGGTGAAAGGGAAGTCTATTTCTCTCAAAGCAAATTCCAGGTTCCAGTGAGTGGCAATTCCAGATTCCAGTAAGGGAAGGGTTTGATCCTGGATCGATCCAGATTAGATAAAAATGGCAACCTCACTTACAGGGACACCACAAAGGCAGGTGTTTTCTTAGTTTTTCATTAGGTACAGACAATGTGCCCACGTCAGTGCTGAACAAAGGAGAACACAGCAAATTTAACCTTGGTACTTACTTTGTCTCCTACCGACAATTCTGCCATTGAAAAGGAAATGTGAGCCTTTTTTGTAAGAATGTTTCAGCAATCTATTTTAGAAAACATTGTTTGCTGGGTTTCTTGTCTGTTTTGGACAGTGGTCTGATAGAAATAGGTGTTTCAAACTCATTTCTAAAGGGGAAAGTGCAGATGTTCTGGTACTTGAACCTTCAGGAATTATAATGGAGTTGAATACTTAAAAACTTTTCTACTAATTCAAATAATAGGGATTTTTCAAAAGATCCAAAACATGAAAAGTAGGAGCAGTAGAAATTCAGCAAATTTCTGTCATATTTGAGTAATGAATCATAGGTGGTAAGCTCAATGATTCTGTGAGTAGATGAGGCATCCTAATGGAGGTTGCATATAGCAAGGAAAAGAGAAACAGAGGATTGGAGTACCGTCTTGATATTTGAAAGGAATCCTTTGAAATAGATGTTTTCAGTTACACAGAAACTTACTAAAAAATAAACTTTATTTGTAAGTTTAACATTGGTTTGTTTTGCCTAGCAAGACAGTTAAAAACAGAGACATCAAAAGGAAAAATAAGAAATGGTTTTACAAAGATTTCTTAAAAGGTAATATCCTGTTTGGGTCTTTCATCTGAGAACTGCATCTTCTCATTTTCTCTACATGATGCACAGGAGTGTGAAAATTAGCATTTTTATACCCTAAATATTCTAAATATGGGTAGAGGGAAATCCAGTTAACAGAAACTTGCAAAACAGCCTAGATTTTCAAGTTTGTGTATGGAGTCGTTCAACATGATAGGTTTACAGAGATGGGATTCTGCCATAGTTTCCATTTCAATAAATTGATTTGCCTGTGATATCAGTTAGCAGATCAATTGCATTCAGGACGAAAATCTGGTAGCATCTGCCTATGGCGGGAACCTCTAATTTCATTGCAGCTGATGGTTCTTTCCAGCAATTCTGACTCCCAGTAGCCTGCCCTGGCAGTTCCCATGCGAAGAGATGGAGAAGGACATGGTAACACGCTGCTAAAAGGAGAGGTCTTTAAAATAAACAGCCTTCCTCCAATTCTCCTCTGGCTACAGCTGCCCCATAGGGACTCTGGCAACATGTGTCTGAATTAAATATCTCCCCAGCATCAGCTACTGCCAGACAATCAAGTACCAAAATGGCTCACGAAAGAGACCAGACTTTCTTTTTTTATTTTTTTTTTCTTCTTCAAATCAAGGCATGAACTGCCTTAAGAAACAGCAACTCTTGTCTGGCTCTCAAATTAATGTGGCAAACTGCCATGATTTTCAATATTGATTTACAACTATATCCCAGTTCATAAACCTGTAGTAGTGACTTCTGCTGTCACATTATACTCGTGTAGTCAAGAAAAAGTGTTTTTAATTCATAAAACAATAATTCAGGAAATAGAAATGTTAGAAATCATCAATGTGTTGAACTAGACCACATAAGCATTAAATTTCTGACTGATGTATGTTTTTAGTATTGTCAGTACTAAAACAGTGGCTGCATACCACGCAATTTTTAATAAAAATATTTAGAGAAGTGAATTTTAATTAAGAGACTTCACTCTATTCTCTCTGGACTAGACCATTTTAAAAGATTGTGATTTTATCTATTAATATGAAATGCAAAGCAAAGATCAAGATAGTTTTTTGCCTGGACCATATGCATTTATAAAACTACTGTTCTGATCTGGAAGCATTTTTCACTTCTGTTCTCCTTGGGTAAGGTCAGAAGTAAAAAGGGAAAAATTACTTCATTGTTAAAAAAAACAATTTCAAACCCTTCTCTCTGATCCAGTGATGAGGTATGTTATGATAACTGAGGGATACATTAAATAATGTTCTGAAACTCAATAGAGTAAGTAAAGCAATTATTGATTAGCTTTTGGAAACATAAACACACTGGAGGGAAGTTTGGACTTAACTCTTATTATAAACAAATACTGCAGTATTCCACAGCAGTAGCTATAATAATGTGGCTTCCAATAGTGTTTAGAGCCATTACCATAGAATATTATCATGGGGTTTGTGAACGGAAATGCATCTGACAAGCTCAGAAGCCCATTTTCATCTGCTTCTCTGCAACTAATATGGTGTATCAGCTGACCAACTGTCAATGTCATCTATTATTTATTCTCTAGTCTTATGTTTTAAAAGTTTTGTGGGGTTTTTTTTTCTGTTTTTGTTCTTGCTGTTTTGTTTTACAATTGGCAGACTGGCACTGTAACTTTAAAGGCTACTTTCCTAAAGGATAGATTTGTTCAAGTGAAGAGTGTGTGTGTGTATCCAGTTGAACTGAACATGGTTATTTCTCAACAGTCACTGATTTCATTTGTCACTTTATTGCTTGAGTCAGGGGAGTGAATTAAGGCACAGGATGTCACTGCCACTTTAAGAGAGCATCCTTTTTGGAAAGCCAGTTTATAGTTTGGTGTTTATTTGAATAAAAAGCTCTTCTACAAAATGTGAGTTGTTTCCTGAGAGGAGGCAGAAGCTGAATAGTATTCTTCATGGGAAAGGGAGTGATTTAGTGCACTGAGTCACCAAGGAATTTGCTACAATCCACTCACTCCTGTGCAGAAATGAAAGGTTGTGGCCTTATTGTAGTCAAACCCATAAAGCACATTGACACCCAGGAAGACAAGTCCTCAGCAATGTTACTGATCATGTTGACCATTAAAGGACTTATAATATTCAAAAGTCTACTATAGGTCACTTCAGGATTTACATGGGACTAATGGACAGCAATGCACAAATTTTTTTCAGGACAGAGTTGGCTGTTTCAGCTCTGTTTGGCAATAACTTGCTGTTGTCCTGTTGTTTCTGTTAGCTCTAAAGCAAGCATGTTGGGATTGAAGTGATTGGTCTTTTTCACAGTTATTTCCTCACTAGAAATCTACACTTATGTTAGTATTTTCTGTTTTGCTGCCATCACACATTTTCCACTGATTGCTAAATTAAGAGCACTTAATTACAAAAGTATAAATATTAATTTCTGACACCATTTCATTTTTTTTTCAATAACTTTATGCATTGTTTGATTTGTTTGGTTGTTTGGGTTTTTTCCCCCATTATTTGATTTTACCTGGACAAGTTACAAAGAGAATTTATCTGACTAAACAACTATTTGAAGTACATAAATCAGAGGATCTTAAAACTCATATACGATCCATTAAATAACAATTGAAGAAATTGTATTGTATTAAACATGTTGCTTCTTCTGAGACTACTTGTGGAGTAGTCTCACAAGAAGCAACATGTTTAATACAAATACCTAAATTGTTATAAAATCCACAATAAGATATAATAGTCAAATTCTATAAACTTGTTGCTTTAAAAAAAAATCTAATTAGCTGGCTCCAAACTTGAGACATATTTTACATAACTACAAACCTCTTGATTAATACTTCCCATTAATTTTCCAAATAATATCAAAAGGCAAACCAGGCTAGAAATGGGAAAATTAATGTAAAAGTACTGCAGATGTTCTTGAGAGAGATTTTGCACATGTTATGGTTATGTTAGATAAGCTTTTCTATTAGAAAGGAAAATCATCATAGAGAAGCATTTGCAATTTTAATATCATACAGCAGGGTCAGGCAATAGAACTTTCTGTCACAGGTCAATCACCTTAAAATAGGTGCAAGTGTGCAGAGTGCAAAGATGAAAGTCTCAAAATGAATAAAAGATGGTAAGAGTCACAGAATCACAGAATCAGAGAATTATTTAGGTTGGAGAAGACCTGAATTTTTGCAAGCACCCTTTCTGGTGAGGGATAGAGGTGATGTTTCTGGAATAAAGTCCTTGAGTGTGAAATCAGCTCTTGTTTCAAATTCACCCTGCAAGAGGCTGAACTTGAACTATTTGAATTTTAGACAACAGATATATTTTCTGTCTGTGTTGCAGTTATATTGCAGTACCTTTAATTCAGCAGGAATAGGGAGATCTTAATTAAAAATAAGTGGGTAAAAAGCCAGAATTTTGCTTTCATGCTAACTTCAAAACCCTTGATATTGCTTATTTCTTTTCTACATCCTGTGATGCCCCATATGTTATAAAGCTTATCTTTTTTTTTTCTACTAAAACAGTCTATTCTGTAGATTATAATGTCATTTTCATTTCCATTGTACACAAAGAAACTCTTCCTTTTCTTAGAAAATGCATCTGTTCCTCTGTTCTATAAAAGCACTACTTTTAGTAGTTCAAGAAGCCTATTAAATTAGATTTGAGAAGTGCATTTAGATATTACTTTATCATTTTTAACGTGTTTTTTTCTGCAAAATAAAAATAATAATTAAAGGACAGTTAACATGGGAATTGAAGTCCTTTTTCTTTTTTGCAAGGATAGAGTCATGGATAGTAAGGTTCTGCCTCCTCCACTGCTTGGTTTAGAGAACTATATCAATGTTCTCTGGTATCAAAACTATCAAAACTCATTTTTTGTCTGTGCCAAAGAAGACCACTTTTCACTTTTGACAAGAAGTTGACTTTTTTAAGGTTAATTTTTGAATGGTAATTTGTGGTTAACTCTGTGTATTAATCTATTCTTGGAACATAAAGGTCAAGTTCTTCTATACATGGTAATGATGCTCATTTCCCTCATCCTATACAGGACTTTAAAGAATGCTCTGAGGCAAAAGATTTAACTACATTTAAATAGTTTTATTATATGGTATCCTTGTTGTATTTATACATTAAATTTTAGCAAAAGGTGAAGCCTGTGAAATGAATAATCATCAGTGAGCCATGACAAAAAAAATCCACTACTACATAACTGATGCTTCAGAACTCAAAGAGTAACAGAAAAAAAATGGTTTTTTCAGAGGAATTGGGGCTATTTTTGCTTTTATTTTAAATTGTGTGTGTGTACTCTCCTAATCTTTGGGGATCTCAATGATACAACACCTGAAATCTCCTAAATCTTAGCCCCAGCTCTGCATCATTTTTGAGAGGTCTAAAGTTGTGCAAAAAAGGACCCCTAAATATGCACATATCCAAGCTCCTCTTCACTAAAGAGAAATGATTCTCATATCTCAAAGTGACAGCCATCTCTAGAAATCACAGTGACCTATTCATTAAAGACCCGAGTCCCATGTGCATGGTAGAATTCATTAAATGATGTTATTCTCTGAGCAAATGCTATAAAACTCCGTGGTCTGACATTCATAAATATTTGTGTCGGGCAATTACCTGGTAAAACTTCAGCGTATTGAAGAAGAAATATTAAAATAAAGTCAAAGCTTTTTGTTTGGTTTGTTTCGGGGTTTTTTTGCTGGTTTTTTTTTTTTTTTTTTTTTCCTCCTCAAGAAGATTTGACTTCTGTCACTCAAGTTTAGAGCCCTGCTTCTTTTGCATGAAGAATGGGATAAGCTTTCCACATCAAAAATATCATCTTGGCCAAGGTCATTTAATTCCATGGAATCAGAGCTGAGACTTCAGCACACGGAGACGTTTATAGCCCGCTGTCATTCTGGCAGGTGACAGAAATAGAGGGTGGAGCAGGTGCCGAGCAGAATTGTCATATTTTCACAGCAAGGCCGGGGAGCTCTGTGATTTATGGACGCTCAGTATACAACCGTGACGCCCCACAAGTGAATACACAAGTTGCAAATCTGTAAACAGCTACGGTGGGAATTTGCTAATCTCTGCCTGTTGTAGCTCATTCTGTACAGGTCCTCGAGCTTTGTATAAGAAAGTTTTGACATTGTGCTCTGTAAAAACACACACAGCATCTTGCCAGGGCTTGTCAGCAAGGACAATAACACATTTTACTAAGTCTGTGAAGCCTATCATTGTTCATAATGCCACACTGTTGAGAGCTGAAAAAGCAGAACTAATAAGACCTTTCTAGAACAATTTCTAATGTTCCTTGAAAAGCAAATGTGTCGTTTTACTTATTATGTTGAATTAAGGTAAGCCAAACTCTGAATAAAACTAAGACTAAGAGATATTTCTCCATAGTGAACAGACAATAAACCTCAAACCAATAAACCTGGTTTTCAGGTATTCTGTTTATTTTTTTTTTGCTTTATTTTTCAGTCCGCACCAAATATTACCTTTTCTTTGTATTTTAAAGGGAGCTATGGTCATTGCCTTTCACTATGAATTCACTATGAATAGAAAAGTAAAAGTGAAGGAAAATTTACTGAAATTTTAAAAAATAAATCTGCTGTGTCTTAAGAGAAAATATTGCTGTCTTTTTCACTCCAAAATGACTATTCACAGAGCAAGATCATTGATAAATGTGATTTTTAAGTGGGAAGCTTCCTAAAAATATGAACATGATTGCACAGATATTTTTTTTTCACACAGCAGATTATAAAATGTTGTAACATAGTGTATCCTGGAGATTACAGGAGTTTCATCAACATATTTAGAGGTTTGATTCCTTAGAAATTAGGCCTAGAATCACCACAGCCCTTGAATCTTCAAAACTGGGGCCATTTCAGAACGAGGTCTTCAAAATATTTTCAGAACATCTGTTGAAAACAAAATCCCCAAAACAATTTCCCTAGTTTCTATCACTGAAATACATCTACTAGCAGCTAAGGATAGCTCCCCAGTCCATGGGTGGACCAGGTGTTTCTTGGTAGAATCAGAAAAATTTCACATAAATAGTTTCCAGTGACTTTCCAACCTATGAGATCTACAAGACTGAATGATTCCTGATAGGAGCTCTTCTTTGAGAGGCAGAAAAACCAAAGAGAAAACAGATGCTGTTTGGCTCCTGTTCTATCACCGCAGAACTCGACCCAGCTAATTTATATGGCTAGCTTAGAACTCACTTCATGGATATCTTTAGTATCTCATTAATCAAAGTACCTAGAGCTCCATAAATATGAAATGGAGATGATGAAAGGAAATTGCCTTTGAAAGCCATCACAGGCTCTTGGTCCATTGTAGCTCCTCCCTGACCACATTGACTACTGCAAGAGATGGTTTTCCCTCACAGCACGATTCACTCAGTGCACATGGAGCATTAGCCTTTCCCATCAGAGCTGTTTCTTTGAAGCCCTGCCACAATCTCCAGTTGCCACTCTCTGACCTTGAAAGGGGGATGCTAATTCCATTGCTTTCACACCCAGCAGATCAGCCTCCAGGCACTCCAGTAAGAGCACCTTGACTCAGAGGAGGGGCAAAACACTTCTAGGTCGGGGCTGAATCTTAACTCTCACTGAGGAATTCCTTAATGGCTTGTGCCTGTAAATTTAGGCTGCACTGCAGTGAAGTTGCACATAGGAGGATATCACACACCATTTACCATCTACACCTGGGCATACGAGGCGCTCAAAGGGTGATCAGTGAAGCGCCTATGGATTAACAAATCTGGAGGTGAGGGAGTAAAGAAGAGAGTCTGGGTTGTAGTTTGGGAATTAGCTTGCATCTCAGTTAAAGAGGGGGGATAAGAAAAAGAGATAGCCTTGTGGGTATGGTGTTGTCTTTGCATACGGCATGGTTCCTTGCATTTGTATTTGTGTGGGACAGCCTCAGCTAACTGTTTCAGAGTGGTTTACATGTCCTACTTCCAATTGCACAGCTTGGATGTTATCCTTATGGATGTGTTTGCTTTCAGAACTTTGCATGAAGGAAATTTCAAATGCAAATGTATTGTCATGTTCTGAGTCTTGGCCCTAAATGTGGGAAGCCACATCTCTAGAGGGATTGTGTACATTTCACTCTGGGAGAAAAAAAAAAAAAACAACCACCTTTTGTTCTTCTTTTAAATATTTACTTTAAAACATATTTTATAATTAAATTTTATAATTGCATCCTGGTGTTTCTTGCACCTTTTAACCTTTAAACAAAATTCAGAGCTTTTCAAATTGGTGGTGTTTGTTGATTTCTATCTAAAGCATATATGTTCACACGCAGTAAAACATTCTTTATTAGACTGATAAACAAGTTATTCATTTGACCCTCAAAAGGAAAACTACCTTGATAATACACCTTTGAAATATGCAGCAATTTGGTCAAAAAATACTCTGATGATGCTTTCATGGCTGCAATTTATTTTTTTTTCCCTCTTCTCTATTTTAAAACATATTGCCAGATTTATTTGCTATAGTATTAAGTTTCAAAGCCTAACCATTTCTAGCCCAGCACTTCTAATGTGATACAGTCCTTTGACTCAAAAATCTTATTCTCAGATATTAAATCAACATGTGCCTTTATGACTCACCATTTATCTGTGGGATGATGATTGAATTCATAATTTAGAGAGGCATCTGTATAAATATATCTTTACTAATAACTGTGAAAGATAATCTTGCCATGTTCTTCTTTATACAAAAGGGGGAAAATTAAATCAAGAAAAAATATCCTTAAAATCTGTTAATCATACAGCTGTTCTTCATAGGGACATCCCTCAAAATCTCCCTCCCTCCACAGATGCACACAGAAATGAATTTGTGTGAAGCTGCTGTACATGTCACTTTGTACACCTTACATATAAAGTAATTTACACAAGTTTTAAGTCTCCTTTTTATTCCAGCAGTGATGCAAAGAAATAAGCCCCAGAGGGCCTTACTATAAATGAAAGCTTATAGTTTAAGTGTTATTAATTAAATTGCTCTTCAACCAGGTTATACTTGGAATATTCATACTATGCATACGTGAACAGACGCTGTGTTAAAACCCATATCAGTAACTACATCCTGAATTAATTCTCATACTTTATAAACAGAGGAAGGAATTTATATGCATTTCTGGCTTTTCCCTTTTTCCTCATTTCCTTTCTTGCAATTCCTTCTCAGAAATCCAAAGGCTGACATTGTTTTTCTTCATAATGAGCTTTTTTTGATATTGTGAGTAATTTTGAAGTACTGTGCACAATTGCCAGAAAAGACAAGGAATTAGGCATGTCTTCCAGTATTGTGGTGCTGCTTATCCATAGCGAGTGCCTCTGTGATGGGTGTTATGGCTTCCATGTTCCATTTTGCAACTGCCACTTTTGATGTTTTCACTTTGCTTCTTCCCATTCCTTTCTTCACCTAAAAGATGAAGATGTTTTTTAATTATTTCCATGCAAATTAGAGACTGACAGTGAAAGTGAACCTGTCTTTGCAAACACAGAGCTGGTATCAATGTGCAGGAATGAAAAAGAGAATTACTTGAGTTAAAATTCAGGAGACAGGAGACTAAGATCCCGTGGGAATTAAAACTGGGTTTTAGCTTACAATAAGTTCAAAAGAAAGAAAGATGAAACTCAAGTAAAAAATTATCCTAAAAATGTGTGCCATATGCTGCAAGATTTTGAATATTTTTTCTCTTGTTGAAAGATACCTGCAGCATAATTTCAGTACAGACTCACTAGCTGTATCTAGAGGGTTTGGGGTTTACCCCACTGCATGGTCAAAGGATTACATCTGAGAAAAGGCCATAACAGATTTACTTCAGACTGCCTCTGAAACTTACATATTCAGCAGCTCCAGTGCAGGAAACTCCTTCTGGGAAAAGATGAATGCCAGCAACTTGCATACAGATTTAAAGTGCATTTACCATTTTACCCCTTAGATTTCCACTTTAGAAAGATATTTGATTTGTGGAAATCATTCCTGCTTCAATGGTACTATTGATTTAACAGGAGACATTGCTTCATCTTCAAGCTTTGATTTGGTTCTGGGTTGAGGCACCTCAGGCTTCCATCAGAAGACACCAAAAGATATTCCAGATGTTTTTCTCTCCCCACCTTTCACTCAAGTATAAGGATTGATATCTGTATGAATAAAATTTCCAGCATAAATGCAATGAGAGTTTCATACTCCAGCATCAGGCCTGAAAATGAGAGGAAGCAAACCAAGGATGATAAACAGACTCTTAAATGCCCTAAGCAGAGAGCAAGGAGGAGGGAAATTATAGAGTGGGTAGAAATGTGGTTCATTTTAAAACTTAATTTAATAAATTTGTGCTAAAGATGCTGAAAAATGCATTTAGCTCTCAACCTCCAGGACCCTACATTGTGAACTAGCATCTAGCCATAATGGGGTTTCTGCTTCATCAGCTGCAATAATTATTTTTCTTGATTTTCCTTGGTCATTTTATATAACAATTTCTCAGTGTGTATATGTATGCATGCATGCGCTTTTATGTGCATTTCCTTTGATTCCTTTTTCTTACTTATTTTTCTTTCCTATCAAAAACAAAACTAATCCAAGACAAAACACAGGAAGAAGGAACACTAAAGATTATTCAAGACACATTTTGATGACTGACCTTGTAAATATTTCTTACGAGGAAGCACTGCCTCCTTGACAGTGCCCACTGCAGGCCCTTTTTCTAGGCACTTTACAGAGAATAAAGGTGCCAGGGAGCTCAGGGTCCGTGCTTGTTCCTCAGTATAGAAGGTGGTGTACATGGCTTCACTTTTTGCTGCAGAGAGCATACCTGCTATCACCAGATTCACTGTGCAAGGATCAAACAAGGCCACGGGGTCCTTCGCAGTGCTCAGCAGACTTCAGGCTTGGATTTGCATGCTTGGGACTTTAGAGGCAACTTGTGTCAAACACTTAAAATCATTGGCTATTTTTTTTAACTTGATTTGCTCAAGAAGTGGGTGACGCTGCTGGCTGGGAAGTGCCTCTCGGTTTTCCCTTCTCCCTGTCCAGAATTTCAATTAGAAATTTTTTTGCTCCATTTAAGTGCTGGTGGTGGAATGGATCTCAGGTTTTTATTTTCTCCAACAAGACACACTAGTGCACACGGTCTTGACGATGTGTGAGCGTGTATCTATTAAAAAAAAACAAGAAAAAAACCAAAAAAACCCCAAAACCTAAACAACACAAAACCACAACCTAACAACACACTGATTTGGATCATGCTGTGATGAGTGTTTATATCTTTTTGATTTATATTTTCTTTTATTAACCATCCCCTTGCCCTGTGTCTGAGAGTGTTAGCTACTGTTTCTCAATTACACCCACTGGTAGAACCTGCCCTGCGGGGTTTCTCGCAGCAGTTGCCCTTCTAGCGTCAGCTCAGCAGATGAAAAGCAGATGGAAAATTCCAGGGGTTCAGGTCTGAATGCTTCAATCATAAGTTAGCATAACGTGGACTAGTGAGAGCTGTGTTTTGAGTCTGCTATGCAAAATGAGACAGCTGCACTCTAGTGAAGATGTTTGCACTGGAAAGTAGGAAAAAACAAATAAAGGATTCAAGGAATTCACACTCAAAGAGAGAGAAAAAATAAAAAAGGAAAAGGTGAATACTGGGGTTATGAGTAGCAGAACAGTTTGCCTCAACCAGGGGTCTTTTGGATCAGATTTGCCAGGGTCTTTTAGATCAGGGGCAGGCACTATACCAGTTAATGAATATCCTTTATCTGAGGCACTTACGCTCAGTTTCAGCATGAAGTTTCAATAAAAGAAGGGACAGCCCATTTAAGCATCATCCTGAATTATCAACTTTCCTCTCTCCCTCCCTACCCTTCCTCATCACTGAATGCAAAGATCTGAAGTTCCTGAATTAGATATCTCTATAGATGCCTTGAAAAAGCAAACTGGCTTCATTTTTAATAAATTGTCAAAGCACACAAGAAGAGACCCTGGAAAGTGAATGAGAGATGACCTGAATTTGAAATCAGTCTCAGAACAGGCTTAAAAGTTCTGTTACGACTTCTTTTCCGTATTGGAGTCAAATTTGGACCACTTGTTACCTCCAAAATTAAGACCACTGACAATTTTTATCCTTACTGAAGACTGATGCTTATGAAGACCTCAAATTACCTCCTGCACATGTTCCTCATTCCTATTAATTTTATTTATGTATTTAAATCGTTGCTCACTGGGATACTCTCATCAGATGCACATTTTGCTTTTGGGAGAGTTCCCAGGGGAGAGGCAGTCAGAGAGTATTACCACAGCCTCCTTCATCACAACACAAACAATATCCTGCAGCATAACTCAATCTAAGCTAGCAGGCAGCTGCACAGTGCAGTCCCCCTATCAATTAGTTTTAATAATAATACTTAACATGTACAAAATATGTTTCAACTTCAAAGCACTTTTCGAACAAAGAGGGCCAAAGTGGGTCTGCCCCAGTGTGGTTGTATTTGACAGAAGAATGGTGGAAAAAACTGTGTTGCAAACACCATTCTGCATCTCTCTTTTCTTTGTTTTTCTCCACACAGACTTGAAGTGATTTCACTCCTGTTTTTCCATTTTGTTGGACAAAATGCAGCCACCTCAACAACTCACCACTGTGATGTTTTCAAGGGGGTTACAGTCAAAGCCTGAGCAGTGACTTACTTTGTGCACCTGGATAACATGTAGACTAGAGTTAAACTCTCTTTTTTCTATATTTTTAGGGTTCAAGATCAGAAAAATGTTACCAGTCTAGTGCTGGAGTGAGGTGGTGTTGGAAAATACACTATTTATTTTCCATTTTCTCCTAGTTTCTGATTTTATTTTCCATGTAAGAATGCCAGTACACTGCACCACACATTTGAGGATTTAAGTGGAACAGCTTAAGAAATTTGTTTCCTTTCCACCCTATGCTTTTTCCTACCCCATTTCATGTCAAATCAACTTCAAATGATCAAGCTAGAATGGGTGCTGATGTCAGAAACCACTTCTATTTCCTTTGATATATTGCTCCCAAAACAAGTCTCTCTGCACATGCTGGACAAAAAATGTGCTGTAGGGAGGATGGAGTACTTTTAATGCAATACCTGCTAAAGCCATGTTCATTAATGCTTCAATTTTCCTGTTATTGTGAAACGTGACTCATAATACATCCACATATTAATAGCAAACCCATTGACTACTAAGAGGATGATACTGTAGGGGAATATTTAATATCAGATGAAAAGTCTCAGCCACGTGTATAAAAACAAGCTGAATTTCTCTCTCACCACATGTTTTAGGGCTGTATCAACCCTTGACATCGCTGTACAGCAGTTGCCAGTTGGGGGTTCACTCATCTTTGTTTCAAGTACTGACACAGCTTCTAAAACAAGACCCTATAAGAGAGCCACAGGGAAGAGTTTCTCTGTTTTTTGCACAATGAGTAAAACTTGTTTCAGCTTAAAAACAGAAAAAGGAAATGCTGTTATGCTCCCAGTACCTTTCTCGCCCTCTTTTTTCTCTTGCCTTTTTATTTTATTTTATTTTTTATGGATATAAAGCACATAATGAAAAATATACTGTAGATCAGCTGCAATCATTTTGTCATTGCTGAAGGATATTATTATCTAAAAAGCATTTATGGAAGAGAATATATGATCCATATATTCATAAAATTTGTTCAAATTGGTTTAATGTTCTCAACAGTATATCACAGCTTTTTTTTCTGTTAATCACGTGTTTCTTGGAAACAGAACACATATCTTTCTATTTTATCATATTCTTTGTTTTGTTTGTGTATTTTAAATATAGTCTGACAAGATAATTTAATTTATTGTACTATTTTTGGAATAATAAATAATGAGGATTTTATTATATCTATATCTTCTGTACTTCCTTTTGATTGTTTAAAATCTAACAAGAATCCTAAAAACATGCATTTCTGGAACACTGAATTGCAAATGGTATCATCAAACTATTTCTAATAGTTTTTACATTTGTGTTCTCACTGGGGAGATGCTATATTATGTCAGTGAATATTTATGTGTACAACTCTAATTCTGGAATCTTCTTTAAATTCAAACCATTCAAACTATCAAAAGAGAATTTAAGATATCTTTTTCAAAACCATTGTAATCCCTAAAGCGGCACTAGTTTGGGAAAAAATTCAGGCATTTGAAAAAATTGTTTGTGAGGTTTTGACATTCTTGTTTTTCTCTTTATCTTCTTTCTGTACTAATATTTACAGAATTTTTTTACATAATTTTGAGAACTGTGTTGTGTCCTCTGCTTCTAAATATTTATAAAGAAGAAGAGTTTGTTGCAAGTGTGATCACACTGTGAGACATGCAGAGGAGATTTCTACAAATCCTTCTCCTTCTGCAGATATTTCTTAGTGGCTTCATGTGAGTTATTACATTGTTTACCCACAATTTTTTATGACATTTATTTTTAATTGGAACTTGATTACTATAATCACAACAGAGCATGAGAATTGCTAAGAGTTTCATCAGAACAAAACTTTCTTGGATCACACAGAGAAACAGCATATGAACTACACATTACAGGTGGCAAAATCTCAAAGATAAAAGGAAAATGTAGAATGTTCCACATTTTTTCACTAAAATTTGCAATGGGGTAATTATATATTTCCTCAATGAACCTATATCTTGGATCAGGTAGTACTGTTCATTAATTTTAGAGTGGAAACAGAGCTTTGGTGCAGCACTGGATGTATTACAAAATGATAAATAGCATATTTTGTGAAATTATAAATCTATTCTAATTTAATCTAGAGTGATCTACCTGAATATCATTTCCTGGATCACTTAAGGCTATATGATGTTCTTTTATCTTGGATCACAGCATCTTTCCCATTCCTGGTTTCCCATATTTTTGGTTGCCTGCTTTACTCCTCATGTGGAGTATTTGGGAAAGTCTTTTGCATCTCTGTATATCATATCACAGAAAGTAATAAACTGAAAGTAGTTTTAATCCTAATTTCCATTAGCTTCAACCTTAGAGGCGTTCATAAATGAGGAATATGGTGTAAATATATATTCTGATCTAATGGTTTTGAGTAAGTTTTTCCTGTATGTATATGCCCTAACTTTAGGAACCTACAGGATGACAACCTTTCTTAAAAGTTTGACTCTAACATCCAAGTGCTTATAGTCATCCTAACCATCTCTAGGGTATGAGCAAAAGTTTAAATGAATAAATTCTAGAAAATATCAAAGAAATATAAATTCAAATTTCTAGTTAGCATGTCTTCACTTCAAACTGTTCCTAAGTGCTTTAGAAAGCCTTAGTCTTTCAGAGTAGGACAGTAATAATATAGCTCATTAAATGCTCACATTAATTCACTCCACCACCCTATGCCCCTGTCACACGCAGTTCAAATTTGCTCAAAAGTTAGTTGCTTTCAAAATAAGTCATCATCCTATTGGGATCTGAAGTGTGCTCACCCCCACCCCACCCCCCTGGGGCTCTATGGCCATTGCATTTAATTTAATTTAGGGGAAATCTGAATTGAATCTTGTCGTACTCCCCCCTGGGGAAGATGTGCTTCACAAATGAAGTGCTGCAGACAAAAAGGGAGCACGTGCAAGCTGGGGAGCCGTGAACCTTCCCAGACATTCATTTGCATATCTCCTTTCCTTCCCAGTGGGGACTGGAAACAGAGCTTTCTGTTTGCCCTGAAACTAGCTGGTCCTCATTAGGCATCAGGTGTACCTAGTGCATTTTGGCCAGGCTGTGTTTGAAGACGCCTTCTTGGACTTGTATTTTTTTCTATCCTCTTTTTTGCTCTGGAAAAATGGTAAACGAAAATTTGTTACTTAATGGTTCTCTAGATGCTGATAGTTAAGTTACTGAGGGTTTGTAATATTGAGGATGGATTAGTAGGGAAGAGTAGCAGATGAGGTCACCACGTGATTTATGAGGTTCTGTCTTGATATCTGGTTTGGTCAATGAATTGCTGAATTTTGTGGTAAGCCATACTGAAAACATCCCGGACTCAAAGAAATCATAGAGTTAAAGATATTTTGGTTTCTTTGATGGAGTATGGAGCTAGCAGCCCACTTTTTTTTGCTGGTCAACCCAGCTGTTGTGGGCTGCCCACTCAAATTAACGTGGGTCATCAGATGCCAAAACACGCAGCAATTCCATCTGACCTGGGTGAAAACCTCCCTTGCTAACCTTCATTTTAAAGTAATTCCTCAAGGTTCAACTTATGCAGATGGAGGACTTGTTCCCAAACAGCACAAATGCTATGCTTTTTCCATAAAAATAAATTAGGTGGAGGATCTCCAATTCCAGGTCACAACCCCAAGATCTGCATTTGCACTGTTTCTATTTCTTTGTGCTTTGCTGCATGGAGGGAGTTACACTTTGCATCAAAAGAGCTGCAAATGTGCAGACATATAAGAAAATATGTGGGCAGCTTTCCATGGCTGGTTTCACAGACTCAGTACATAAGGTTGAGACTAAGTTATAGCTAGGAGAGGTTATAGCTTAGAAGAAAATCAACAGAGAACACAAAACCCCACACTCTTCAGCAAGGACCATTTTATCCACTCGTTTACTTTTATTTCCCCTTTCCCTAAAGAATAAAAACAAACCCACAAAAAGACTTTCAATAAAAAACTTCTCACCACTGCATTACTTATCTAGGTTATTTTGGCCTAGCTTTATTCCACCTCAATACTGATATTTAGAAACTGGGTCATAGCTTAAGACAGGTGACTGGATGCTGTCATTGTCCATGGAGAATTCTAGTAAACTCATACTTTTAATTTCTTCTTTTTTTTATTTCCTCTGGAAAATACTGCATGTCAAGAAAGGAAAAAAATAGTGAAAAAAAGAAAACCATGTCATTTCAGGTTTCATTGTCTCATGTGTCGTCTTGTTAAAGTGCAGCATTTGGCTAGGACTTTCTTGTCAACTTACAATTCAATGTAAAGTGACAACTGCAGCCAGAGATGGTGTGAGTTCTAAAAGGATGTGTCCATCAACAGAGCTTTAAAACTGAGGGGGCAAGGGGAGGAAGGTTCACAAAATAGAGTTATAGTACTTTACCCTTTAAGTAAACAATAAAACATGAATTGTATTTACACTTCAAACAATTTAAAGACTTGGAGATTTGTTGTTTTCTTCTATTTTTTTTTTGATTATTTAAAAATATTAATTAAAGATGTATGCATCTAAAATTGGCATAACCTCAGACTCTTTGAAAGATCCTTCCCTTTATATTTGAGACTTACTAATTCAGAAATGAGTAATGTATCTTGAATTTCAATTAGAAAACCAGAGGTAATTCAAATAATTATTCCTATTCTGTGCACACAAAAAATCTGGTATTGAAAGAGACCTTCTTTACTCTGAAGTTAATAAATTTATATAGATTAAAATAAATTTAAAATTGAGATTTTGTATTTCAAAAAAATTAATCTCAATTTACTCTGAAAGTAATGATCTTTTTTTTTTTGACAAGCACCTCAAAATTTTATAGTATCCCAGATCAGAAGGTACCATTACCAGATCTAGTTGATATTATCAACTGTGTCTTAAATTTTGCAGAACTAGTAATTTTGGTATATTAATTACACTTATTTTCACTTTGCTTACCATATTGCTAAAAATTATTCTGGCAGTGAGAAAAACATATCATAAATCTGATTATTCACTGACATTCTTATAGTTAAGTTTTCCTAATACATTAGTTCTTAAAAACCAACAAGAACATCAATAAGAAATATAAGAAAGAAAAAAGGAAAGGGAAAGGAAAGAAGGGAAAGGGAAAGGGAAAGGGAAAGGAAAGGGAAAGGGAAAGGGAAAGGGAAAGGGAAAGGGAAAGGGAAAGGGAAAGGGAAAGGGAAAGGGAAAGGGAAAGGGAAAGGGAAAGGGAAAGGGAAAGGGAAAGGGAAAGGGAAAGGGAAAGGGAAAGGGAAGGGAAAGGGAAAGGGAAAGGGAAAGGGAAAGGGAAGGGAAAGGGAAGGGAAAGGGAAGGGAAAGGGAAGGGAAAGGGAAGGGAAAGGGAAGGGGAAAGGGAAGGGAAAGGGAAGGGAAAGGGAAGGGAAAGGGAAGGGAAAGGGAAGGGAAAGGGAAGGGAAAGGGAAGGGAAAGGGAAGGGAAAGGGAAGGAAAGGGAAGGGAAAGGGAAGGGAAAGGGAAGGGAAAGGGAAGGGAAAGGGAAGGGAAAGGGAAGGGAAAGGGAAGGGAAAGGGAAGGGAAAGGGAAGGGAAAGGGAAGGAAAGGGAAGGGAAAGGGAAGGGAAAGGGAAGGGAAAGGGAAGGGAAGGGAAGGGAAGGGAAGGGAAGGGAAGGGAAGGGAAGGGAAGGGAAGGGAAGGGAAGGGAAGGGAAGGGAAGGGAAGGGAAGGGAAGGGGAAGGGAAGGGAAGGGAAGGGAAGGGAAGGGAAGGGAAGGGAAGGAAGGGAAGGGAAGGGAAGGGAAGGGAAGGGAAGGGAAGGGAAGGGAAGGGAAGGGAAGGGAAGGGAAGGGAAGGGAAGGGAAGGGAAGGGAAGGGAAGGGAAGGAAGGAAGGAAAGGAAAGGAAAGGAAAGGAAAGGAAAGGAAAGGAAAGGAAAGGAAAAGGAAAGGAAAGGAAAGGAAAGGAAAGGAAAGGAAAGGAAAGGAAAGGAAAGGAAAGGAAAGGAAAGGAAAGGAAAGGAAAGGAAAGGAAAGGAAGGAAAGGAAAGGAAAGGAAAGGAAAGGAAAGGAAAGGAAAGGAAAGGAAAGGAAAGGAAAGGAAAGGAAAGGAAAGGAAAGGAAAGGAAAGGAAAGGAAAGACCACAAACAAACAAGCAAAAAAAAAAAAAAAAAACACAAAAACCACAAAACCAACCAACCAAAACAAACAAAAACAAAGCCAAATTAATTTTTTCAAATTTTATTAATATTAATACTACATTTATGCCATGAATTTTGGCTCCGTGTTTCTCTGCAAAATAATAGTGCTTTCGCATCAGGAGGTTTCTTATCTTAAGCTACTTTGATGCTTAAGTAGAAGCATTCTCTTATCTTTTTGATAAAATAAACATGTTGATCTCTTAAAATTTGACATTTTTCTCCCAACATCAAATAATTTCAAAAGATATTGACTGACATTTTCCTCTTCTTCACACTTCTCTTACAATGATCAACATCAAATACAAATTCATTCTTTCCATCTTTACCTCTCCACCACCTTAGATGAAGATACAAAACTTCTTCACTTTTGCTTAGAACTCATTTTTTTTTTAAGCAGGGACAGTAAACAGTCCTTATCTTTATAACTTCATCAGAGTTTTTTAATAACTAAATCCTTTTTAAGGTCAAAGTTTCTGAGAACACAATATTCCATACCATGATATGCAATATTTCTTTATTCATAAATATTTATTACCCAGCACAGTCTTGCTCCTCGGTTTATAATCATTCCTGACCATACGGAAAATGTGGTCTACAGCATAACTAAGAATCTTCTATGGTTATCAACATAAATAACGTAGTAACTCAGACTGAGAGACAGGGGAAGAATGTGTGATTAGTAGCTGCTTCTGCTGCTGTCACTGATTTCATCTAACAGCCACAGCCCCCCTGAAAAAACAGGTGGCTTCAAATGCTGATTGCATATAATTTTGTTTTTTAATGTTACACATTTGGAATACCACGAACATAAACCTTTGATGACAAAGAAAAATATTTAAACAAACAAACAAACAACCCATCAATTCTTAATTCTGAGCCTACTAGTGCTCTCCAAAAGCCAATTAGGTATATTGAACAGCTACTGGTGTTAGACTATTCCAGTCTTTTCGTGAACGCACTGAAGCTGCTAATCTGCTATGGATGTCACATACTAAGGGATATGCTGAGCTACCCAAAGCATACATTCAAAAAGTTACTCAATATAGTAGTATAAAGCATATGGAGTATATTTATATACCCTCCACTATGTACTGAAGGGAAAGGTGTGCTATAAAAGACCTCATAAGCACACAGTAGAGTGTGTCACCTGCTCCTGCACTCTATATTGTTATGTCAGTGAGTGACTTTATTAGCTAGACAAGAACTGCAGGCAGGCAGTAAGTGATGTATATTAACAACTTCTCTCAATTATATCAGGTCCTGACCCTGCTCCTGTTGAATTCCATGGCAAAACTCCCACTGACACCGATTCTGTAGGCTCGGGATTGCATTTATTAGCATTTGGAGACTATCTTTAATTTTAACTGTATTTTATACAGACTTAGAGAACATTCATCTCATTTCACAAAAGAGAGAAGATAATCAGTGGCTGAATTTAAGGTAGTTTCTGAAGGTCATAGCTGGAATTGCTGAAGACAGAACTGAGCTCACATTGGTTTCTGCAGAGATTCAAAGACAGGCAGAGGTGAACTGGCCTGGGACATAGGTTTTGGAGGGTTAGAGGACATAATTCAGTGGAAAGTGCTGTACATGACCTGCACACCTGTTGTTGGGTTTTCAAGGGAACTCCGACTGGAGTGAAGAACAAAAAATTTCCTATTTCAGTGCTAATAATTTGCAATTAAGCAGAATATTGGACAATCTGACAAACTGATTAATTCCACCCATTTTAGGAGCATGTAGCTACCTTACAAGTGGCAATTTATGCACTGTGTACCTAAACCCAAGAAAGAAAAAACAAGTGATTGCAACTGATTGATAGTGCCCAGAAACCTGACTGACAGCAGGACAGGAGCACATAAACCTGCTTAACAAGGATATTTAATGCAAAGTGGATGTGTTTGGTTACATATAAATACTCTCTCCAGAGTTACACTTTCCTGTCAGATTTTATACTACAGAAATAAAGGGTTCACATGCAACTTACTGGCACATAAGGCACTCACAGCTGTTCTTGAAGGAAATAATTTCTATCACCAGCTGTAGTTCTCCTCCCCAGGGATGCAACCTCTACAGTTCTGTCCCTTCTCTTCTATTCATTCCTTATCAACTAAAGATTAAAAAAAAATCCTATGGAAATTAATAAACACGCTCGCAACATTTTGAGTAAGTGGAAATCTGAGGCTCTTCAAAGCATGCGTATCACACAGGACTTTGCTTGGGGCATAGCTTATAACTCCTTTATGCCACATATCCTACAGACCAGTTTTTGTTCTGTGCCACATGGGTTTCTGCTCTTTCTGTTTTCCACTTCATCCATCCCTTAAAATCATTTGTTTTATGAAGTCGTGCCAGGTCCATAAAGTCAGGACATTTGACCTCAAATATTGCACTAGTCTATCAGAGAATTACACAGAAAGGAAAAAAACCCCACAAATTTAAGGAGACATTGTGTGTCTCATAGAATACACATACTGACCAGGTATAGAACTTTGCTCAGAGATGTGGGTGGGGTGTTACTTGAAGACTCATTTTAATCCATTGCTGGGTATATGGGCTATTTGTAGTATATATATGATAGCCTTGTTTGTTCCTGATGTCTGCTGGTATGCAGAAAGTCATCTGTAAAGAGAGATTGGTATGGGAGGAAAACTAAACTAAAACTGGTACAAAAGGATACTGCAAAACAATCTTTATGCCTACAGAAATACCTTGTAAATTTCAATAGGGATGAAAAGATCAGATTTTTTCAAAAATAAACACAGTAGTTCTCAGCTTCAAGTAAATCCCACTGCATTGAAATGCCAACACATGAGAGTATTTAATGTCACTTCAGAGGCATCAGGGGAACTTCAGCTTGTACTTAGAGTTAACACATGCTTAAAATGTCCATCAGTTTGGGTTCTTAATATGCAGTTATATCCTATCTGCAGTCTTTAAACTACTTATTAATTACAATTATTATTGGTGATTTTACTTTGCTCATAGCTTCACTTCTATAGAGAAGTACCATAAGACTTGTGCAGAAAAGTTTGAGTTTGCTATTGAAAGAATTCTACTGTTTTTCTATGATGAGAATTCTTTCAAGCTTTTTTTTTTCCTTTATTTACTATGTTCCACAGCAAAACTCAACTTATAATCTTTGTCCTTTATGTATGTCATTCATCCCCAAATGAAGTGTCATCTGCTCAGTGTAGGTATCTTCACAGTACTGTTTTTACAGTGCCATCTCTCTATTGTCACTCTTCCGTTGCTTGTACTAGTCATCAAATAAAATATTTTGCGTTGTATCTGTAAACATTGACATAAAAACCTACCTGATATGGATTCAATATAAATAGTGTTACATTTTATTTATTCAAAAAATTCTGTTCGTGTGGAACTGCTCTATGAACAACAATATTTTTTAAGTCTGTATTTCTAGCACCAAACAGTTCTCCATAGTATTTCTAAAAGGTTGTGAAATAAATATTTTTCTGGATGTGTGAGAGACTTAATTAATGGATAATAATGCTAGTTAAATCATCTATCAGCTCTTTGATAATCAAGTTTAAAAAAGGGAAAAGTAGAGAACTTTTGTCCGTTTTCCAAAAAGTTCCCCTTGAATCTGAAAAAAGTAGTAACTCTGAAGCTATGTATTTGCAAAAATTTCAAACAAATTTTTAGTGGAAAACATTATTTCAAAACTTGGTCAAGTGCAAAAAAAAAAAAAAAGTCAATTTTTTGAGTGAAATTTGGTATTCCAGATCAGAGTTTTCATCCACTTTTAATACTTTAGCTTATTAAGTATTATTATTATGGATAATAATACTTAATACTTATGGATGGATAAATAAAATAAAATTAAAAAAACTTTGTTCATGGTCATAGTCACCAATGTGCCTATCTTTACCTACCCTTTTCTTGTATTCTTTGCAATCTTTACTGCCATATTTTTGTGTTATCATTTGATTATAACTTATAGCAACATATGATATATAGCTCATATAAACAATCAGTAGCCACCAGACTAATCACCATTTTTGACAAAGATAGCTATTGCACAATTATGACAGAAATAAGAATACCTTCCATGACTTTCTCAGGTGGGAACAGCTGGTGAGTGTCTAGACTGAATCTATGGCAAAGAGTAGATTTATTTAGTCGCGATGCTGTATTATATTAAGTAGGCGTTGAAATTCTTCTTGAACCCACTAATCTGAATATTACAACGTCCAAAATTAGATGGACCTGCTCAGTTTGCATACACTTGAGCTTTGCATCAGTTTCTGTAAATCTATCAGCAAGAAATTAAAACAATCTCTTCCTTTAACATATTTGGGTTAACCACCCAAGAGAAAGGGAATTAAACTTTTTAGTTTAGAGCACCAGGGAGCAGTGAATTTCAGGTACCTGAGCTAGTGCTCTGCATTTGTCATCAGCTGCAGCTCTGCACTGGTTTGCCACAGCACAAGTCACCCTGGAAAATGAACATTTAGCAGAATTAAACCCACTGTGACACAGTGTGAGCAAAGCTGATATCCAGAAACAATGCTGTCTAGACTTCTCTTCTGTTTGTTTTCACTTTGCTTTGAATCACCTCCTCACTTTGCCAAAAAAAAAAAAAAAATCCATATGGGGAGCGAATTATAAGAAATAGAAGCCATTTAATATTGATAACAGAGTTGATTCCAAGAAAGAACTGCCAAGGGTGCACGAGAAAAGAAATTTTAAGACACAAAAGATAGTATAAGTGTTTGTTGCTTTTAATAGCAGCTGATAACAATATTTCAAGTAGCAGACTTTCTGGTCATAGCAGATTTTCTTGCTCATAGTTTAGGATGATGTAGAAGGTATGGTATCATAAGGTCTGATAATTATTCAGATATTTCTAATTTCTTTTTTTTTTTTTCTTTTTTATTCAGTGGAAGTTTGGCAATCTACACCAGAACAAAATCTGTATACGAACTATCTATATTTTTAGAATTCTTTTTTTTTATTGCTCATTCACAAAGTTTAGAAAGTATTCTGGGAAATAAATATTAGAATCATTAAGCTTAGAGAAACTTTCCATGATGAGATCTTCATTAGATATAAAAGAGCTGCAGATGTGTGCCAATTTATACCAGGTGCAGATCTGACCTCTGGCATTCCTTAGGTTTTATTCACATTGTTATCCACGTATTTTTACATTTATGTTTTGAGATCCGTGCCTCCCTGATATCTACTTCAGACAGCTTTATCTGTCAATCACCTAGACATGGATGCAACACTCATCACTTCTGTTTGAATACTTGAGCTGTATTCTCTGTCTGCATGTGGGAATTCCAACAATCATTATCATCTGTGACTGAAAGCTCATATTTTAGGGGTTCTGCCTACCTATCGAAGGTGCCTAGAAATATCATATGCAGGGATTGAGTTGTGTGGCAAAGGAATTTGGGAAAGTCTAGCAGGAAAACAGTAAAGGAACTGAAAAGCCAAAAGTGTTCACTCAAATGAAGGTATGATCCTCACAGTGGGATGACAAAAAAATGCCTTTCATAGTTTAGGATTTAGAGTTCAGAACCCACCCTTGGAGAAGAACTTTCAGGCGAGATTAACTACTTTTTGAAAGTAAGGAGGTAGAAAATGCTCCAAGGTGAAAAGAAAATTCCAGGTGCCTGTATCTTCTGGTTTGTAATTTCTCAAAGTTGTTTAAAATTGGGAATGGAGAATAAATAACCTAGGTATCTTCTACCACCCTAACTTCCAATCCGCTGTTTAGTATTCTCCTGCCGATATTTTAAAGTTGTGTTTCCTTTAAGATAATCAGATTTATGTGCATTTAACATGCAGAGAAGAGGGGCATGTAAGTCAACAACCGCCGCACAAAATGTAATGAGAAATACTCTTATCTGTCAAAAAAATACTGATCTATCTCTATCAAGAGTCTACCAGGTGATCCCAGTGGGGTTTTGACCATAATCCAGATGCTTAACAAGATTTCTTTTCCTACTCTCTCTTCATTATATGTGAGAAAGTCCTCACATTATGTACAGAATAATTCTGTTTATATTCAGCTCTGCCAAAAAAAAAACCTGTGTTGATTAGTACTGAAATAATTCAGCCATTCCTTTTTCTTTACAATGCATTGGTTTAATTTTTGTCCTCTATTTGTTCTATTGTAAGACACAGTGGACTTAAGAAAAGCAATTAAAATCCAGCATCAGACAAAGGTGGGCAGTGAGGATGATGTTAAAAATGCAGCTTTTAATCTAAGATTAATTTGTAGTTTTATTGGGTGTAATTTACTGGAATTTTCAGCATCCTTAGTATGTGTAGTTTTGTATCTGTATGTAGAGACAAGTTTGGTCATGTTTACAGTAATATTTCACTGTGCGAAGCTTTGGTGGCTCTGAAATTTCCTGCTATTTACACTTGTTATCCCTTAAGAGTCTCAGAATAGTGATACTTTCTTCCAAAGATTCCCTCAGTTGTGTTTTGAGCTTCAGTCAGAAGAAAACAAACATATCACGTGACCCCTGGGCCTAATTAAAGTAAGAACAAGCCAAAATTTGCATACCAGATACTCCTGGAATCTCAAACACTTAAAATAAAACAAAATGTTGAAATACAGGTCTGTTTCTCCTACTAGTGAATAAAAAAAAAAGCCAGTCCACAACCAGATCCTTGGGCTTTGTGTGATTAAGAAAGGGAAAAAATGTACAGAGAAAGTTATTCCTTGGGAATTACTGGCTCAGATTTAACAATTATTATTTCATTATTTTGTCTATAGTTCCTCACAAGTTCTTTGAATATCCTCTTGTTTACATTTTATTTTTTTCTTCTTTGCTTCCCTACAGAAATTCCTCCACATGTCAATCTATATTTAATGACTTTGGTTTAAGATTTATTATGAATTCACATACTTTGATTTTTTTTTTACAGCAGGGCTCCCAGGTTAACTCTTAGGAATATTTTCTTTAGTAAATTTTGAAAACCATATAGACCCCTAAGAATCCAATGGGATTTTAGCCAGTTATGCTCAGGGGTTTTTTTTATTTCCCCTCTCCACTTCACTGTTTTTGAGGTTTATTTTCATGAGAGTTTTTTGGTTTGTTGGTTTGTGGGTTCTTCTATTTATCTGGGGTTTTTTCTTGTCTTTTGTTGCTTGTTAGCTTGTTCGTCTTTTTGTGAACATTTTCCATTAAATGATTTTGCAATAACTCACTGCTGGAATCAGCCCGTCGCAAGAAGGTACGCAGGAATTAAAGAAATATGCATGTGTTAGAGCATGGCCATATTTGGCAGATGTAGATGTGTGATAACCCCTCCCACAACCAGATGTGTGCATTCAGATCTGTGGAAATCAAAGAAGAAAATCTGGCACAAACTTCAACGCCCTTGAAGTATACCAGGCATCTGCCAAAATTGTCAGACTAAGCCTGCAGATCTTCAAAAGGGTTGCATTTGGCTCCAGGTTCAGAAGTAGTTTACAGAGTGCCCTGCCAGCATAATGTTGGCACAGATAGTATCTCTACCTTGAAATTAGTTTTAGGTAAAGACAATTTTATTCCAGCTCACAGAAACATAAAAATTGCCATAGCACACAAGAAACAGATAGATTGGGCATGAACTTTTAAAACCGGCTGCCGCCAGATGCTTCACAGAAAGGGATGAATAGCACAATTTGCCCAAAGAGGAAATTTCTTCTTAAGCCCTTGTAGGGAGAAACTAGCTTATGCTGAAGCAAATGAACTTACATCCCTTCCAAAATTATCTATTATTATTACTATTATAATTATTATTATTAATTATTATCATGATTACTCCTATTTTCTATAGTTATTTTTATAATTTTAAAATATGTTCTGTTTATCACCATGTAGTCTTGGAAATGTCCAGTTCTTTTCCTTTACTTTTTCGTTTTCTTTCCCCCTGGAGAGTTTGCTAATGGATGTTATACAGAAATAATGGTTATAATTTGCAGCTAGAGAATTGCACTCATTTAGG
Organism: Calcarius lapponicus; assembly: GCA_039654755.1. Classification (NCBI taxonomy): domain Eukaryota; kingdom Metazoa; phylum Chordata; class Aves; order Passeriformes; family Fringillidae; genus Calcarius; species Calcarius lapponicus. The sequence continues at coordinate 2,651,733 of CM077481.1, forward strand.
GATATTAAAGCAGTTTTTCCAAAGACTATTAAATTTAGCTTCAGCACATCTATTTTGGGTTGAGTAAATATCAACATTTCATCCATAAAGGAATTAGTACAAAATGGAGACAAGGTCAGTTTTTTCAGAGTAGGATATTTAATATTTGAAGACCCAAAGAGCCCATTTTCAACATAGTTTACTTCCCCATGAAGACACTGAAGGTCTTTGAAGTTTTAGTGTGCAATAGAGACTGAGAACCCCTGAAAATCTTCTGTCTATTCCTGACTTCCATTGTGTTTTTTCACACCACTATGGTGTTTTGTAATGTCTCTTCTTTTTCCTGCTGAGAGAAGAGTAGTTCCTGCTCAGAGGAGTTTACATTTTGAATAGACGAATGCAAAGAATTTCAGACAATAGTAAAAGCCTGAAGCTGGAACAGGGGTCCAAGAGGTATTTCAAATACCTTCACTAAACTAAGAATAGAGCCAATGTCTCTGGAGTTATTCTCCAGTGATGCTATAGCTGACCCAAATATTAAAGGATCTAATCTTCCAGTTCATCATTGTTTGAATAGCTTGTGTGACACTGGAAAATGTGGTCAGGGCTTGGGATTCAATCAAACACATTTTTTCAAATTTATTTTTACTTTAGTTTAAAAACATTTTTGTGAACATCTTCACCCACTAGGGGATGGTGTATGGTTTAAGTGTCTAGGAGGCAAGTTGCAATGGCAAAGAGTAGAACTCAGGGTAAAAAACAAGAAAACACAAACACAACATCACTTTTCTAATTGAGTTTCTTCCTCTACTCCTGAGCAGAGGAGGAAGAGAGAGAAAACAAATGAGCAGCAATATCTACCCATTCCTGCAACTCGTGAAAGGGGAGAAGGCATATTGTGTATCCTGTCTCATTTATCACTGTCACCATCAGGTCCATTCCACGAGGAGCACAGGGTCCTCCAAAGATCTCCCCCACGCTTCTCACTGGCTGGTGTGTATCATGCACTGTTTGCTGAGTGATTAGTGAGGCATCTGTAGATATATTAATGTGGAAGGTTGGATGTGTTTGACAAGAAGTCAATGATTCTTTCTGACAAGACTTTAATAGACCCGAAGAGGTGGTCGTGGGATGATACTTCTAATGGGATATAGATATGAACGACCCAAGTTTTATGACAAAGGTCAATGATATTGGCGATTAGTGTGGAGAAGAAAACTTTACTGGCCTGGTAGGAGGCAACTTCCATGATTCATGGACAGTTTCCCCACCCACACCATTATTTAGGATGACAAAAAGTCCACAGCAAACAACAATTATGCAATTTATCACATAATAGTGAATTGTTAGACCTTGTTGGTAATTGTGTGGAGAAGATGAAGAACATTTTCTGATAATGTATGTGAATGAGATCTTTTCTACCAGCATTTAATACATGGAAAGGAAGTCTCCAAAGAGGAAACTCAGCTAAAAACCAGCTACTAAGGCATTGCACATCCCTGCCATCCAATATCCATCCAGATCACCGTATCAGAAATTAAGGTATCTGTGATCCATCTAGCATTTAGTACAGGTGCCAGAATGAACTGAAGATTTCATGTTCAACAAAAGAGGATTGCAATGTGAGAGTCACTAGATCTACCACATTTTAACCATCTTTCACTGTGTAAACTCAGCTGTGGTGAAAACACTCCTTGTCTTCAGTAAGAGCAAATATGTGGACACAGACAACAGTAAAAAGGAAAAATTACGATAGTACATAACATGTATCATATCATGGTGTCAGAGAAAAGTGAAAACTGCCCGCCCAGCTCCAAAATATGAAAGTCCAAAAAAAGCTCATCAACAAGTGAAATATATCAGTTTTATAAATTTGAGGACTGCCTAGATATTCCTAATTGACAGTTTCTTCAATCAAAAATGTTAATCTCTCCTCACAAAACTACTCTCTCATTCCCAACAAAGAACTGTTAGAGTAGTTAAAATGTAATGAATGTGAAGCCTCTTTAGTTATCACTCTGGTGTTGACCATACTGCCTGCTTATCACAGTATTGTCTTCTTTTGGACCAGATTCGTACAGCTAATGCAATGTGTATGCCACAAAAATTAAAAAATAAAAAAACCCAAAAAAACCCGAACCAAAACAAAACAAAAAACTAAAAAACCAACCAAACAAAAAAACACCCAAAGAAAATAAAAATCACACAGATCTCTTTTAACAAAAATATCACGGTCATAAGGAGAGAAGAAGAATTAAGAAGGAAAGTGGAGGTATTATCAAATTAATTTGTAGAACCCAAAAGTACAGAGAATATTCCCAAAGCCTGGAAACAGTTCCTTCTTCTCACATCCTTCAAGATCTAATCGTATATCTTAATACTAAAACATTACTGCTAGATTAATTCTCTTTTGTGATGAGAATCAAATTCAGAACTTATTGTATGATCTTTGAAGTCACACTGTGCACTCTTGGTAGGAAGCACATTCCTGATAGTCTCTCACAGCAACCAAGAAAATAAATTTATTTGTGGGAACTTGTAATATTTGTTACAATTCGTTACTTGCACTTAGTTGCCAAGAATTATGGTGGTAAAATGCTGTATTTTATAAAATTAAACATTTAAATCATTTGCCAAACTGAGGAACTTGCATTAGAATAATAAAATTTCATAAAATATTCAATGCCTGATGGAAACTTCTTGACTATCCCTCCTTAGGGTGGTGTACACTGAGCATTTTACTTGATAGGCTGCTGGTTTGAGCCAGCAGTGAGGGATCTGGAGACTCTCAGTTGATGTTGTGAAGACATGGAGGCCCCATGGTCTTCTTATAGCAGCACTGAAACAACAAGAGGCAGTCAGCCACAGATTACTGTATTTTGTTAAAAATGGAGGAAAAAAAGTCAGGAAAAAAAATAAAGCTTCACCCTTCCCACACCTCTGCTCAGAGTGTGGAGAAGGAGGATAGAATTGGACAACAAAAAAACAGTTTTGGAAATGATATGAGAAGATTATGCAAATATTAAAGGAAACGTTATTCAAAGAGGGGAATTCAAAAATACAGAATTTGTAAAGCTGCAATGGAGGAACCAGAATTAAGTCTGTTTCAAAATCTTGTTCAAAAAATTATTTGTGGCAGCACTGGAATCTTAAAAATACTTTATGCAGTGTTGTATAATCTGCAATAATATTTGAAAAAGTGTACTCACCCTCAAGATATTTTGGTTCTAATTTTTCCTTCTTCACCCAAAATATTTTCTTCAGTGTGAATGTGTGTGAAGCAGTGTACAGAATGTAACCAAAAACCCTCCTCAGGTATGATGCACCGCACCTCACACAGAGCTTCTGCAGGTTGCCAAAATGCTCACTTATGCCTGACTATCCGACTACTGATGCCTAAAGATTTTAAGTTTTTTCATGTATTTGTAATTTTGTGGATTTTTAATACCTGCTTATATAGCTCCTGGTATTTTTCCTACCTCTTCTACTAGATTTTAGAGTAATAGGCTAACCTTCTAACACATTCCTGAAATATTGTTCAGTCTTATTTTCAAGAAGAGAACCTACAAGGAAGACATTTTTTTTCCAACTAGAATCTGAGAAGATACAATGAGAAATGGGGCATAGAAGCCCTGGACCGCCTCCAGTGGAGCAGTACCCGGGGAAAATTACCTAACCACCTCCTCTTCTAATTGGACAATATTTATTAGGTCGGCTAATTTGTTAAACTTATAAAAATTGTAGAAAAACAATACCAGGTGTACCCACAGCCAATAACCATGGAGAAACCTGGGAGTTTCCAATAAAGGCCTGCTTTTTCATGTTACCATTTTAACACTATTCAAGAGTTTCTCTTTTGATATGCCTAACAGATATTAATAAGCCTATTAGTATGCCTAACAGATATTGATAATTCTAACAGATATTAAGTGTATCCATGCCAACATCGACCTGTCATAAAGGAATACAACATACAGACACGTAAGCACAAGGACAGAGGTTCATTCCTTGTGTGTTGTGAAATTCCTGTGTTTCATGAGCATTCCAAGACTGTCAGGGTTCTGGTCGATTTTTGCAGCAGCCGGGAGGGTCATGGCCAGGACCCTGGGCCATTTGCATGGGGCACAAAAGGGGGTGTTTTTCAGTTTTGCTGGGGTTTGCTGTGGGATAGTGCTGGGTTCCAGTCATTCACCACTCTTGTACACTCAGCTCTGGACATTGTTGGTGGTGATGTTCATTTTCTTATTTAGTTACTAATATTGTTGTAATAAATTGTTATAAATTATAAATTCATGTCTTATAAATTGTTCCTATCCCAACCAGTGATCTTCATCTTTCTGTGCTTCTAGTTCTCCTCATGCAGATCCCTGGTTTTATCCTGTGTGCTGACAGTATGAATTACAGGAGAACTTAAACCACAGTTAGAAGCTATGAGTGATGGAAGAACCTAACACTACGTAAATAGATCTAAACCTGTAAGACTGCTTCTTGAACTTTATTTGACATAGTACAGTATTGTTTCCTACAGTCATGCTGCCATGGATTTTTTTTTAATTGCAGAATAACTTTTATTTAAATGAATGAAATAAATATGAAAAAGTAAATAATATATATATTAAATATATATATAAACAAAGTACAAACTACTAAAATGCTGGTACTGGCAATTATGCCGTTGAAAATAGTGTATAGTTTGACTTCTAATACTGAAGAGTGCTCGATCTGCTATATCATAACCACGTGTTTTCTGCAGATAGTCAAAACCTGGTCTGAAGAGAAAATGGACCTTTCAAGGAAGTGTCCTTCCTGGCATTAAACATGCTGCCTCAGGAGCAGGACTGCAATCCTTGTCATATTCTTCTTTAAAGAAAAGATACATGATCAAACTGATAAAGTGATGTATTTTTTGAATAATACATTGCTCAAGGGCTTCAATCTACATTATATACTACATAACCATAATTTGTAATGTTTACTTAAACAGTGGCTCTCAACAAAACACTTAGAATCACTTAGCATCTTGTCCCTGAGCAGTTTGCATTAGAAATCTGGACTGCTTAATTTCATTGTGCTAAAGGCATTAAACGCAAGACAGAGGGGAAAAAAATCACAAAAAACAACCCTCATCTTGGACTAAGAGAGGAGAAAAATGTCTACCCAACACAATGTCAAAAGCATATTCTGTCTGAACTCACCATGCCACATAGGATTGAATTCTCTTATAACTGTCTAGAACTAAACAATCATATTGTTACATATGTTAGGAAATGTTCAACAAAGGACAGGCCCTTTAACCTTCAGAACCACAATTTTTCCTCTCCCTATTACACAATCTGTGAGTTCCCTTCCCATTTAAACTGAATTAACAAACACCAAACCTACTTTTAGGCTGTTTCATCAATGCAGTCTAAAAGGATATAAAGTAAGGAGATTTTCTTTGGCTGGAATCCAGATACTAATGGTGTTAAAATGCATTCTTACTGCATTTAAGCCAGTAGTTAGGTCAAGTAGACAAACAGATTTCAGAAGATGTTTAAATAAACAGTCTATTTAATGTTGCTTTTGAACCTGCATGTTTTGGTTGTCTAGCTTCAAAATACCAGCTAGTTAGGAAACATAAAATCAATGGTGACTGCTTGGTTTGGAAAGAAATAAAAATAACATCAGGGTTGTATATGCAGCAATTAATTTTGTAGAAATATATTAGGTATTCATTAATATTCTTCCACATACCTCTAAAAATGCAAGCTTTTTTTAAAGACAATAGATCAAAAATGATCAAAAGGAAAGCTATTTAAAATTAAACTTACTAATAGGCTGGTGGAGCTCAGTGGCACAAAATATCATTAAGCTAAAAATGCATTAAACATGAGGCAAGCTTCTCTAAAGAAATGCACTTCTAGAAAACCCAGCAGAGAAAATATGTATTAGAAAAAAAGAGAAAGAAGGAAAAAAATATTAACTTCATTGTTTTAGAATTTAAGCAAGTAACTGATACTGTTAGGAGAAACTCATAATGATAAGGATCTTTATAATTTTCCCACTCATTCTCTTTTAATAGATTCAGAAACTAGTTGGTAACATCATCCTGTTAGAGATATGTTCTAATCAATAGTAATTGAGATGGTTTGGATAGCTTCAGTGATGTGCTTCTGTGGAAAACGCCTTATTAGAGTTGATCAGAATACAGAATTTCTGCTCATCAAAAATCCTTATGTTTTGTCAGCTCTTTTAATCTTGAAATGAAATGAAAGGTCAAAATAACCCAATCCTTTGAAGAACAAAAATTTTTGCAGTAATTTAATTTGAAATCACTGAACTGTTTTATTTTAATGTCGAGCTAACCTCTCTGTTGACTCGAATCCCTTCTTTCAGGAAGTTTCCTGCCATTAAAGCTGTGACACATCACCCACAGTATCACAGGGTTTTATTGTGCCTCCCATCACAGGACATAAAGGATACCTCAAAAATACACGCTTTTTTTTTTTCATAAAAGAAAGGAGAGGATAAATGAATACAGTCTATTTATTTATGTATCCACTCATTTAGTGGATCTTGTTTTGTGCAGTATTTCTAAGAATAAAAAGGGCTTGTAAAGTAAAGGATCTAACATGAAAATGGACAGTATTGAGTGGGTTCACACATGAACACTCTTACATTGAATGGTTCACATGTCCACCACTTGCACATCTGTTACCCCAAATTACCTCTTAACTTTTACAAAAAATAAACCTTAACTTTTATTGTAGACTAAGTAAAACTGTCAAACCATATTGGTTGGGCTGTGACTGAAGTTTTGGTGTTTTTTTTGTTATTCTGCTTTAGAGATTTATCCTAGGAGGGTCCTGCTGAATCCACAAAACAGAAAGACACTAAGCAAGATAGAATTAATATTTGCCTTAAAAGAAAGTGCAAATGTGCCAAAATGCCCACAGGTTACAAATAAGCATTTATAACACTGTGATGCTGATATATAACATCACTATAACGCAGGAAACAACATATATTTAACAAAGGTAGATATAAATGTTTAAATATGTAACCACCAAAGGGCAAAAAAACCCATGTGGGATGTTTAAACAAGCAGCATACAAGTTCAGGCAGTATAACCATCAAGTAAGAACTATGTGCAGAATAAGCAGAAAAGATGTTAGGTAGAACAAGAGACCAAGTCTCCCTCTTAAATGTTAAGGGATGTTGGATGAAGATTAGAACTCTCTTTCCACTTCCTTTAGAATATGGAGGGTACAGCATCAAAAAGGAGGAGGAAAAGATGGGAAAGAAAAAGCCACCTACTCAATTTTTGGCTTCCTGTGTCAAATAACTACTGGGCCTAATCATGTCAATCTCAGTGGCTATGCCTATCAAGGCAATACTAATTGTAGGAAAACATACACCTATCCCAAGATCAGTGAACTAAAGTATCTGGATAACAAAGGGAAATTAAATGACCATTGTCAAAGCTGCTTAAAGATTTGAAATATCACTACCCAGAGATAAAATTAATAGGGAAGCAATAGAATTTAAAAATACAGTGGAAAGTAATAATATGATTAATACTCTAAGTCTTTTTACCAGTAATACTGTCACATTTATAAACTCCCTTTAAGTTTTTTTTTCATGCTGTACTATTTAAAGATGTTAAGTGTCATTATTCCCAGTCTATTGATATCTGAGACATGAAGCAATAAAATAACCCATCTAGGGTTCCTACTTGGCCATAGGTTAGTCTTCAAATAAAATATATGGTTTCTGATATTCATTCCCCCGTCCAATCATTTGGGCCATAAAATTGAAGATACTACAGTGGTCATTATTGTGACCTCTGATCTCTTGCTATGTTATTAGCCATTTAAAAGTACTTTTGTGATAAGAACACTATAGGTAGAGAAGAGCCATTGACCTAGAAGGTAATAACCTACCCTCAGCAAAGACTATCTTTTGTCTGTATATTTATATGGTAGTTATCTGTACAAGTTTCCAGAAACTATCACATTCTGTCACACTTGTAAGATATTGTAGGGTTGGGAAGCACGAGCTGACAATCCCAGCTGGTGATATGAAGTTGAACAATTTATTCTAATCTTGTTCAGGAGCTTACACATCTGTATGGAACCTGGCTCCCAGGATCAAGTGATGAGTGAGAATTTTAAATGTGCTCAGAATGAATTTCTATTTCATTACTGAAATATTCTTTTAACCTAAATTCTTCTTTGACTACATATGATCATGCAGGTCCTAGACTAAGGTTCATTTGTGCTCAGGCTAGTACAGCCAACAAGTTCAATTTATTAAAGTTTGGTAGCATCAAAATTCACTATCTTTCCCTTGTTAAACATTTCTATTTTAAGCAGTTGAAATTTGGTAGCGGGAAAAGTCAGAAGTCCAGCATGGATGGGATAGCCTTAATTATTACCTAGAATTACAGGACAATGGAGACAGAGCAAACACCAGAACTCTCTACAGTGTTGGGGGAAAGCAATTTTTTTTAATCTTTCTATTCAGTAAGTAGAGATATTTCTATTATGGAAAAGGGAGGTAAAAATAAACAAAGAAAAACGTATAAAAGAAAAGAAATATAAAAGAAATGAAAGCATAAGACCCAGAGGAGTATTACTGCTGCTTCTCTTGCCATCAGAAGAATGGAAACTCATCCCTGGAAAGTGATGAAATGCAGAAAATTGCTGCTATTGACTGAAAACACCTTCCCTTCTGAAAGAGAAGAACTTCTTCCCCAGCCCCTCCCTCAGGGACAGTAATTTCAGATCTGCCTTTTCATTATGCCAACAAAAGAGAATAATACCATAACTGCATTATTCCCATTGTCAATCTGCTGCCTTAGGAAACTTCCAGCTTTGCCTGTGGCTAAAGCCAATGGTGCTGTCCTGGAACTGCTGAGCTCTTGTGGAAGAGTTATTTAAGGGAATTACTTGGAATTCTGCAAAAGGCTTATTTGAGGGGCGTGCACTGCACTGGAATAGCTCCACGGTTGTTGGAGTAATTTCTGTGATTTCTTCTGTGAACATTCTGGTGTTTATAATTTTAATCCTATAGCAGTAAGAAAAAACAAAGAAAGAAAGCAACCCGCCTCAAAACATCACAAAACTCCAAGCAATAAACTAAAAAAAAAAAAAAAAGCAACCTCTCAAGCCAAAAAAAAACAAAAAACCCCCAAAAAAATCAAGTCAAAGCAAACCAAGACAAACCCCATACATACCTCAGGTGAACATTAAAAGACTATTAATGAAAAAACAATTTTATGGCAATTCTGATCATAGCCATATGTGACTCAAGGGCTGAAAATCAGGCTTATTAAGGACAAATTGAGGTCCAGATGTGCCTGACCTAACTCCATTTGTAAATAAGGAGAAATCATATCAGGTCTAAGGATGAGTATAAAAGAATGAAGATGAATACTGTCTGACTGCAATTCAGCAAGTCAGAGTCAGCTCTGCAGAAAAGACCTTAAAAGACCTAAAAATATCTGTGTTAATTTGACAGTCATACCAAAAACTGCTACCTGATACAGACCACAGCCCAAAATGTACCTCATCCTCATAATGTGGTGAAGCCATCAAATGTTAAAACTTTGCTCCACTCACTTAACTTTAGATATCAAATTAATAACTCTTTAGTTGACATCCAGTTACTAAGTTTCCATTGAAAATCAACCTATCTTGTAAAAAATCATATCTTTATATATGAACGTGCCTGTATAAAAATAATTGCCTAGAGAGAAAATAAGCATCTTCTAAAGGAAACATCTACCTTATTTTAGAGACCATCATGGTATATGATGGATCATTCTTGGAAACTGGCCATTTCTTCCTGCTGACCTTAAAGCCAAATCAAAGTGGACAGCTTTGGTTAAAATGCTGAATTTTAAGTGTATAAATAGCATCAATTTATACGCTTAAATACACAGATGGTTTTTTGATTGCCCTTCTTAATGTCCCTGAAAGTTTCTTGATTTTCTAAACAGCAAAGGAAAGGGGAAAGGTAATGGTGTCTCCATGTGTTTATGGAGAATATCAGCCATTAAAAATTTCAATTAGAGATAGACATATTCTTCTATATGTTACTGTGGGTACAATACTCTAAAGAAGAGTCAAAATTTGATTTTAAATTTGAATATCCAGCACAAAAAACATTTTAGGAAAGATAATTTCTAGGGTTGCCAGCTACACAAGCTGCAACTATTGTTCACCTTCTTTTATGGAAAATTCACAAAATTATTCATTTGTGTATTTCTTAAAAGTTGAAATTACAATTTTAGTCAATGTGACTTCCCCTCTTATTTCTGGAAGGGACAAATTTGCTCCCAAAAAGTGTAAGAGAAACTATTTTGTCCAACAGGCCTTGAAATTTGGGTTGCTTATCACTGTAAAGCTTTTAGTATTTAACATAATTAAAATCTAAAGGGACCTGATGTGCACCCAGTATACTAAATGGTGTTAGACTGAGGCTACAATAAAAAATAGAATGAAAAATAGCCAGTATGCATTTGTAAATATGCCATATTTAAATATTCATCACTATAAATCTTGTTTCTTTTGAGACTTTGCTGTCTATTCTTTCTTGGTGAATTTTATAATCTCATTTAGATTTGATGTTTCCAGTTTCAGCCATTTGGAGTTAGTCAAGCACATAAATCCCAAATGGAACATATAGAAACACCACTGTACTTTCTGTTACATACATAACTTGGAATTGGCTGAACTGATGCAACTCAAACATTTCAGACAAAGAAACACCACTGGCTTGAGACCAAGACTAGGAGATGCAGGAGTGTAGAGCACATGATGGAAAAGCTGGAAAAGTGCACATGTTGTGTTACAGAATAAATATGCAAGACTTGACTACTTTAATCGCTCTTCTGAATGACAAATTCATTGATGCTACACTCTATGAATATAGCTGCACCTAGGATTAATCATTATCAAAGTAAATCAATAAAATTACTGGGATATTTGAAGGGATATAGGCCCAGCCATGACTAATGAGATGTTGGAGAAGAAAGGAATTCACTTGCAAACAAAAGTTGGACATTTGAATATAGTTTCACCAAGAGCTGGAGTTCATGGAATAAAAAAGATTCAAACATCTTAAGCATTCAAAACAGGTTTCATTAATACAGGTATTTTAATTCTACAGAAACGTGATATAAGCAAATTTTTCACAGCATATTTTTTCTTCTTTCCTTAATTGAGAGAAAGACTAATTCCTGTAGAATAAAACAATTCAGGGAAACAAAAGTTATTTTGACAAAACAGGAAAAATAAAGGAAGCAAATATTTCATTCAAGGAGATAAAGCATACTGAACAAACACTCAGATTTCAGAACTAGTCATGATTAGAGAGCAGTAAAGAAATTAGTTTTATCAGTGCTGTCAGTTCTTGAGCTGAGGACAACTGCTTCAGCTATGTAAATATACCACCGTACTCCAGAAGCCCAGAAACTCCTAAATGTTAATACAACAATACAAGGAGATTGACTTTTTTCACATGGAAACGATCAATAATATTTTGATAGATCCACTAAAAAGGAAAAGAACAATTCCAGCTCTAATCAGAGATATGATTCAGCATGGAGATTCAACATGATTGTCTGCACATCCTAGCTATTATTATGGAAAAGATCAAAAGTGGCAATATCTTCTGTCTGATTTACTAACCTCAGTGCAACAGCTTATGTCTTCTGCTATTCCACCATGAATAGGGAAGGTGAATTTCTGCATGATTCCCAGATTTGTGGTGAAATTGTCAGTCACGTTTATTTCCGATACCCTTTCAAAGTCTCCTGTAAAGTTACATGTGTCATATTTGAACTCTATGTTTATGTGGATATGAATCAAGGGGTTATTTCATCATGTGTGCAACTTCTGGGTTTTACATGAAGGAACTATTAAGATATAATCACTAAGGAGCTTAATGAGGGAACCAGCTGTGAGAGATCATTACTGCAGTGACCTGCTGCATGAGGTTAGAGAGAGAGAGCAAGACAAAGAACTTTCATCCTATTTAACTGCAGTTATAGAAGAAAGAAACAGTTTATGTATTGGCTGCCTTTTTAGAGCATCTGTCTGGTTTTAAAAAATAATGAGGCTTGCCAAAGATATTGAGAGGTTTCTTTGAGTTCATTTTTGGTTATTTTTTTTGGTTTGGTTTTTTTGAAGTGTAGATATATTAACAAAGACTATGAAGAAGGGTCCAGTCCTTGACCACTGATAATGCAAAAATAAGGAAAATTAACAGGAGTTTAATGTACATTTTTTGGTGAAAGCAATATGAATGTTAGTATTTTTAGGAGTCATCACATAACTAAAAGGAAAGTGTGTTATAATCTTCAGAGTGCCTGCAAAATGTGGGATTTAGAAGGTCAGTATTTGTACATGACCCAATCACATTTCAATCTTTCACTTCTTAATTTTGCTAGATAGACTTTGCAGTTTGTTGTTGTCTTCTAGGCTGATAGAATAGTTCATTGTTAGTCATTTTACAACTGCTTCATAATTTGTAGCTTAAAAATGTGTCTCACACAAGATATTCTGTTTTCTAGCAATGAATTGATATTTCTTGGATAATTCCACTTGGAAAACATTGAAATATTTTCTAAGTCTGATAGTTTAAATCCATTCAGATATTCTATATAATTCCTCAAAATTCCTCATACAGCCAAGACCAGGGAAATAGGCAATATTTTCAAAAGCCAGTGTTGTATAAGCATCTATTTCTCAGTTAAAGAAAAAAAAAAAGTAGGTATTCCCTAGATGGGGGAAGAAACTACCCACTACTGTTGATTATCACTCTGTTTATTGCTTAATTTCCTACCTAGAGGTAGTTCATGCAAAATCATTGTTCAGTCAGGGTTTGAACTATACTGCTAATGCATTCAGGACACTTAGAGATGCAAATAATTGTGTTTGCTTAATAAAGGTTCCATGGAAAATATATAAATGCTAACAAATACACTGGTGTGCAGGTTTTTCAAATTTCTAACCTCACCTTCCCTGTTTGGAGAAAAGAAGGCTGGGTAGAGGGTTCAGCTTGCTGTCTCAGATCAAAACTTCAGGTGTTGAGTGATGTGACCTCCTGAAGTAATTGTGTCTTCTACCAAGGCTGCTTCTATCCACCCCACATAGTTGTCTGAAGCTTTGTGGGCAGGAACCCTTTCTGCAAGAATTCAAGGATAATAAATCTCCTCCATTGCTTAAATAATGAGTTTTTGTGCTAAAATGAAAAATTAAATCCAGGAAATTATTATATTCGTTTAATACAGGACATGGGCTCAACATTTTTGCATACATTGAATTACGAAAATGTAAGGAAAGAGACTTTTTCTAAATAAAGTGTGATTTGATCAGATCTGAAAAGGAAACACACTTCCTACCTTTCAAGATTTTCAAGAAAGAAACCACAAAAATATACAGATAATTTGATACTTGTCCCTTTACCTCTGAATTTTTCAGGCTTTTCATGAAGTAAATTAGCAAATAGGTCCCTTGAAAATAAAGCAATGCCAAGCCATTTAACTGAATAACATGAGATCAATTTTTATTTTCTCTCTACTTAATTTATAGATATAAATTGAGAGAAAATATACATCTTATATCAAGTTAAAAATGGGAAATGAGTTACTGTCAAGCAAACTTTTTTTCAGTGAGGTGAGGAACAGAGCTCACTAGAGATGCAAGAGAAACAACTTCCAACTAGTGATCAAGATGAAGCACAGATATTTTTGACCCATGATGGTGGTGTCACAATCACTTAGATATTGCATATTGTTGATTATATTCAAGTATATCCAAAGGCTTTTTTTGCTACTGACCATGGAGACTCAGAAGTAGAAATCAACTTAAGCTTCAAGAATGCCAGCTACATTTTTTTGTTATTTGTTGCTGTGGACATAAAAGTGGTTTGGACTTTGGAATTGGGATGTGAGAGTGAATTAAGTATATTATGATTTACATGCATGTCTGAAAGGGCATCTTCTTCCTTTTAATGGAATCAGAAGAGCAATTGACCTATAATGCATTAATGTGCCAGGTTTGAAATGTTTGCAGGCTAGGAGTTTGACATAAGGTACATTAGAACATTAGCAAAAAATCACACTTCTTTCCCAGACAGCTGAAAAATCAAGCAAGGTTGATTCTGCTGGTGTTATAGAAAGGATGCTTATATATTTAACATAATGAGGAGAAGGCATATAAATGATGGACAGAGTTTGTAAATGCCTATATAAATACACAGTGAAATTGAAAACAAACAAATAAACAAACAAAACCCCTTTATGTTTAACTATCCTGGAGGATATCCTTCAGGTGAAAGAGTAACTATATTCTCTGTGTAACTGCTTTATTTTTTATTGCTACTCCTAAGCCAGAAGGAAAACTGAAAAAATGAAAATTATGAAAATTTAGGCTGTGGATTTTAGAAATGCAAATTAAATAATACCGATAGAAGATGACTGACTTAAAGTTTCTGGGGTTTCTGGCACAAGAGAACAATGTCTTCTACAAAAACTCTTAAATAATATTTTAAAAGTGCATACTTAATGAGGGAAAGAATGTTTAACTGTTTGACCCCCATCTATAAGTTCACAATTTGCTGGATAGTGACTGTTAATATCACATTAACCCATATTATTCACAGACAGAGGATCTTGGATCCTATGCTAGGAAAAGAGATAATTTAATTCCCACAGAGGCTGTGTTTCTTGTTTTATTTTTCTTTATGTATACTTTATGCATACTTTATTGATAAAATATAAAGTAAAATGAAGTGTATTAATATGTGGTCACACCAAATGTTTTGAAAACTTACCTCTGACAAAGAGTTGCCCATGATAGTAAAAAACCACTCTCCAGACTCTTTCATATTTTACCAAGAAGTTTGCTTCACTTGACTAATTATACTTTTCTATTTTCTAACATTAAAAATATTTTGTAGAAATACTCTTGGCCAATTTTGTAGTCTTTTCTGTAGGTGTGCAATGAATATCTCTAAAATAACTGAAGGAAAATCAGACTATGTGATGATGTCTCATTTTCCCTATGTCCAGCATCCTAGGAAGGGCTGTTTTGTGCATATTTTTTCATAGAATTATTTATTTACTTTTTTTTTTAATTTAAGTGAATTTAAAAATTAGGCTGCATATCATGGTATCTATCCTGGCTTCTCTTAGACAGATAGGACAATGCTGATGTTCACAGGGGGAAGAAGAGGGGGGAGGATAGGAGAATGCAGAAGGAATGAGGGTCTGGGGGGAAGAAAAAGGTCCTGCTGTTTGGTAGGCAGCCCTGCTGGGAAATCTCAAATCAAATTCTTTTGAAAAGAAGTGTTATTAAAAGTAACTTTAATCCTTCCAGCCAGACGGCTCATAAAAGCATACAATTAAGTCAAACAAATGACAAGAGCACTCTCTCTCCTACCTGTTTCCCCCTTCAGAGAGTAATTATTGCAGGGTAGTCTTGTCTCGTTTTGTGCAAATAGCAGTGGAGTGCTTGAATGAGGTGCCAGTTTCCCCCTCCCCAGCCCAGCCCCTCCTGTTCACTCCTACCAAGGCTGGCCCAGCTAATGTACACAGCCGGGAACAAAGAGGGGAATTTCAATATTTCCTCTTTGTGCAAGGTTAATTGAAAATCAAAAAGTCACTTTTAGAATGTCATATTAGAACCGTTAGTGCATCAATTTTCTTCAGTTTCCTGTCACTGCAGGAGAGCAGAAGAGGTATGCATGTGGATGGGAGTTAATGAGGGAAGGAAAGAAGAGAGAAAGAAAGGGAGAAAGGAGAACAGAAGGAAGAGAATAAGAATAAAAGTAAGAGAAGGAAGGAGGTGGCAGAAAGAAGTGGCGGAAGTGGCGGAAGTGGCGGAAGTGGCAGAATGAAAGGAAGGAAGAAAGGAAGGAAGGAAGTTTTTCTAAATTTCAGGTAAAGGTAAATTCAAACAAAGGTTTCTTTCAGAAAGTGTCCTGGTACTTCATTTTTTTTTTTTTTGTTTAGTTTTGTTTTCCTTTGTTTTGTTTTGGTTTTTTTTTGTTTTGTTTCCCTAAAATTTTCTAATTTGGGAACAGATTTTAAATTAACGTAAGAAACAATCTGTCATGGTGAACCATTTATGTGGCAAAAAAAAAAAAAAACAACTTAATATTTAACATTCATCACTTCCTGTCCATGGTCGTTTCCTGCTATAATCAGCAAGCAGATGCACATGATAAATCTAGGTCTCTACATGTTCCACAAAGGACTCATGAAATTATGGGGAATGATCATTCTATTTTCTTGATATGGAAAATTCCTGAAAACTTGTTGATGTTTTCTTTTTTGGTAATAAATTGTTCACATCTGAGAACTGTAGACATATTTTAAGTGACCTTGTTCATCTGGGTCTCTTCTAGAGGTTTTATGTGCTGTTGACACCGAAATAATTAAAGTAACTGCAAAGTACATAGTAGCGAAAGCTCTGTTTGTGAAGTGGGCATACCCATTTATAAATTCAATAAAAGATTTCAAGCCAATTCTGTACCATCTTGAAAGTTGTGAACATCACTCTGATACTGGGGTTCACTTTTACTCTAAAAATTGTGGGCAAATTCAAACAGGTTCCAGTTCTTCATATGGAATAAAAAGTAACAATTGGTGGCAACATTAGAAGAGAAAAAACAAAAAGCAAAAACTTTCATGTCATGTCCTTTTGAAGTCAAGTTTCTGTCATTTCCTGAATTCAGGTATTTTGCATCACTCTACCCTTACCTTGAAAGATGTATGTTTTTGGCTGGTGATTTCAAAGAGTTTAACGCAATGGGAAAAAATTAATTGTAATTGTAAATGCTATTTTGCATTGTAACTTCTTCTGCAACTCAAATTGCCTGATTTTTTTACACCATTTTCTTTCAGCAAAATCTGGATAGAGTCTTTCAAGAAGTTGAGTGAAAATAATCCTCTCCTGCATATTGTGAATCTCCCTACAGTACAAGACTTTTAAAGACAAGAATCTGTGTCCTAATCTAAATCTCATTAATACCAATTGAACCCTTGCTACTGAAGCTTAGAACTGGTCTCTAGCAAATACTCTGTTATCCTAACTCTTAATCCAATCTTTCTCATATATTCAATGCGGAGTGAAAACAGGAAATTCTGTGCAGAGGAAAACAGATTCTGGCCAACATTGTCGCAGGAGTTTTTAACTTCTGTACGTTATATCTCCTCTCCCATTTGCATTCCCCTCAATGCTTAGATTAAGATTTTTACATGGTCATGCTTTACCCATCAACAAATTTTACTTCTTCACTCCCTTAGATGTTTTTGTTGCTGTTGCTGTATTCAAAGCAGGCATTTAATCCATCCAAGTTTGCCATCACTAGTGTCAAACGCCTCTGAATGCTCAGTCATGCCAAACTTGAAGCTTTCAGCCCTTTGCTGAAGCCAGCTGTGACCCATTACTAAAGGAGAAGCATTTTCTCCCCAGACTGCTGCCTGCATGGATCATATACATCCTTTTTAAGGCTCGTCAGGGCAGCAACAGGGTTGGGGTTTGGCTTTTTTTTTCCCCCCTGATTTTTTTTTAAAACCTTTTTAATTTTGTGTAGACAAGTCTAAAAGCAGCTTCCTAGGGGCTGTCTGATCGCACAATCCTCTTAGTGTTTCTTACTCTGTAGGAGGGCCATCATATTTCCTGCTCTCAGTCAGTAGTTGGCTTTTCTCTCTCCCCTTTGTGTAATGACTGGAGTCAAAAGGCCAGCACCTTGCCCACCTCCAGAGATGATGTTATGAATCAAACTTTAAAATGAGATTTTTTTATTTTTTTTTTGCTGTCTCTTTTCTTTCAGGTCACACCTTTCAGGCAAAATCTCCATTCAATTCTACTCATTAGAAATATTTGAAATAATGACTTTTCATTTATTATCTTGGTCCAAAAACAATCCATTTATTTTCTGTAAATGGAAAAATAAGTCCTTTCATTTCAGCTTAATTTCTGCATTCAGTTGTGGCACAGTTCCCAGTTGTAATTTCTGCTTTCATGCAGCTTTCTACATCACAGCACCATGAAAGTCTTCATCTAGCATGAAATATGCAATGTTTCTGATTCTTAAAAACAAATCAGATAAACTTTTGCACTGAAAAACTTGCATACAGAAGGTGCAGGTGGTGGCTGTAAGACTCCTACATTGCCATTAAATGATAGGGGACTAAATAACGCATCTCAGCTCTCAGTGCAGGAAACATGCTCTGGTTGTCTATATATATTGCACTTGTGATATGCCACTGAGCCCCAAAAGAATATATTTTGAAAAGTGTACACTCGATTGATAGCATTTTTCATATTATTTTGCCCCTTATGTTATACAGCTGTGGCTAAAGGTAAGAACAGCTTGCTTTTTTTAAGGTTTTCACGCATTAATCTGAAACTTTTTCAGTGGATATTGAAAATGGAAACAACTTTATAAAATAAAATACTTTAGTGACAGAAATAAGTGGAAATGAAAGAGTTTTTGTTGTTTGTGGAACTAGAAAGGATATGTTAGATCGTTGAATATGTGTTGATCTCAACACAATCATGAGATACCTGCCTGGTGGAACACGGCAGGAAAAAACCAAAGTTCTACAAATGGCTCAGCTTTTTATATTTTCATTTCATGTGAAAACTGAATTTTTAATATTAGAGTTCAAGGCTCTGATAAGTTCTTACAGAGAATACTTTGAACAATTCCTTGTGCTTCTGGGTTTCATCAAGGGACTTAAGCTGGAACAGGTGTAGCAGGGTCTAGAAGTGTACTCAGAGGGATAGGATGAAGCTGATGGACAAACCAAAATTTCCCAGTCGATGTCAAGGCAGAAAGATTATTTAAGGTGAAAATAATTAAGAAAATTTAAAAAGTTATGACTTGAAGATGACTAAAAGGAAGTGAAAATTTTTAACATTTCTACTTATCTAGTAGGAGCAGCATAGAGCAGGGCCTGCTTTGATTTTAATGGAAAGCAATAAGAAATTGCCCCATAATTCCTAAAATTATTTGTCTTGTGAGTTCCTGAGCATTTCTTATGTCTGAAAGAAATCTGTGTCTTTATTTTCACATTATTTATATTTTGTGAGTGCCAAGCCTCAGGACCTTTGTTTGCCTAGCAGGGCCTAAAAATACTTCCTTCCTCATAGCCCACTCATTAATAACAACATGTTTTCTTTTATTTCTTGTTTGGAAACAGTCTCCAGGAAGTATGCATGAGAGTTCTCAGGGTTTGTTAAATTTCTCAGATTTCTGCTTTACCTACCTATAAGTTGCACCTAAAGTAAACTAATTTTAAGATTTGAGTCACAAACAATTTGCTGTGTGGGCCAGCTTACTGTGGGCTTGTGTGGTAAGGGTTTAACTTTCCCTGTAACATGCATTCTTATCCTCAGATACTTAGAACTTTATTATTTCATTTGGGAAAATTTTATTAAAGTGCTTGGACACTGTCAGTGCCTACAATCTCTCTTGCTGTGTTTCTGAGTTGATTAGGAATTTAGCCTTCTGTTATTGAATATCGAGTATTGTTACTTAGTCTGTCTTCAAAATGTCCATGACAGGCTTCTTCTCATGGGTTCTTCCTCCAGAGAGACACAGAGATGTTTTGGATGAAGATGTACTGCCCCTCATTTTGTGGGCGTTTATTGGTACCCTGGAGCCTCCTGCAGGGCAGGAAGAGAGGAAGTTGTTTCTGAACTAATTTTTTGTCTTGCTGATATCTTAACATTGAGAAGTGCCACAGGAACAAGCACAACTTATCTCATTTATTCAAGACTCTTGAAGTGTCCTTAGCCTATGAGAAAATCCCATTTTTTTACCTGGAAAGGACAACCAGAAGCTCAAAAATCTCCAGGTGAATTGAACTGGACCCCTGACTCCTCAAAAAGGTGCTAATAGAAAAGACATAATCTGCATATCTGGTCCTTGTTCTGCAACAATGTAGAAAAGAAATATGTTTTCTAAATATAGAAATCCTGAATGAAATTATTTTCAGTTTGGTTTCCTGTTTTTTGGTTTTTTTTCCTTTTTACCTTGTGATTGTGGAAGTTGCTGGGTTTTTGTGTTGCATTCACTCACACACAAGTTCAAAGCAGACTTTGAGTTTGTACTGAAAATCTTGAGTAACAGATTGCCTCAAAAATGCAATTATTCCTCAATACACTCACTTTAGGGTATTAGGATGGCTGTAGCTTAATTTCATAGTGATAAGTATAAATTGCCTTCTGGGCATATAAATAGTTACACATTTATATAATTGTACACTTTCCCAACAAAACTTGAATGCCAGAAATAGGGTCCTGGGGAGTCAGAATCAGTAGATGTTCACCCAATACAGCAAAACAAGTTGTTTCTACTGGAAACAGCATTCTAAGCCATCTACCAACGAAATCACAGGAGTAAAAACACTGCCAAGGGCCTTTTCTATGAAGACATATGTATAAGAAGTTTCTAGAATTACTCCAACAAATCTGTTTGGTTTTTTTTACTACTATTATTATTGTTATTATTATTAATATTATTATTGGGTTTGTTTGATTTTTTCTTTTTTCTTGTTTGTCTGTTTAGTTGTTTTTTATGTTTGTTTCTTTGGGGTTCAATTTGTTATTGTTGCTGTTGTTGTGGGTTTTTTGGTTGCTGGTTTTTTGTTTGTTGGTTTTTTTTTGTTTTGTTTTGTTTGGTTTTGGTGTTTTTTCCAAGACATGTATTGAGTAACTTACCAGGGTGCAAGTGTGTTTCTCACTCTCATTTACTCATGCTGAAAAAAAAATTTCAAAACCAGGGCTCCATAGAATTTTTTCTTCCACTAAAGTAGGGGATCTTAAACACTGGTGGTGGAAGGAGATAACTTTAGTGGGACACTAATTTAAAAAGGAATTTGAGTTTGTAAATTGACAGTTTAAAGTTGTATTGAAATAATGTTAATTTAGTGTTTATATTAGAGATTGGAACAATGAGGTTTAATATGCCATGCATGCCAAGATGCTGAAGACACTGATCATCTTTAAAGAGTTGTAAATATTTTTGCTTGAGATAATTTCTATATATTCCTTAAATTCAGATATTATATTCAGAGATCACTTATCTTGGGATTTAATCTGTGACTTTCCTAAGGAGTCAGAAATTGTGAGCCTGAATCCTGAACACTTTACTCCTTTTCCACAGATGGAAAAATGACCAAAAGTGTCATGTCACCTACAGCCTGAAAAGAGCTATGGCTAATTTTCAGATGTGCTCAAGATATTCTGCATCACTTTAGAGTTATGTCTGAATAATGAGGACCAGTGATTAATGTCAGAGTCCATGGGGAAATCCTCAGAGTACTTTCAGTAAATCACAGAACCATGGAATGATTTGGTTTGACAGGGACCTTAAAGATCACCTTGTTCCAGCTCCCTGCCATGGGCAGGGACCCCTTCTGTTTAACCAGGTTACCCCAAACCCAAATCCAACCTCCCTGAAACACTTCTGGGGACATGGCAGCCACAGCTTCTCTGGGCAACCTGTGCCAGAGCCTCACCACCCTCACAGGGAAGAATTTCTCCCTAATATCTAATCTAAAGCTAGTTTTAGTTAAAACCCACTCCCCTTTGTCCTGTCAGGACATACCCGTAGTCTCTCACCATCTTTCTTTACTGTCCCCATCCATCACTTAGGAATGTAAGCAAGGGTGAAATTACTGCTTCTAGCAATAAGAGAAGCTCCCCAGTGGTAAAATCTTTTGTCTCACCCAATCACATCTGCATGTCCTTGTCTGTAAACTGAAGCCACATTCCCTTGGAAGAAAGTCATTGCTATCACAGGCCTGGTGCATGAAGGGGATGCAAAACTTCCATCCAGTCAATACCTTTGGGGTGCTTGGTCTCTCCTTTCCAGACCAATGAGCCAAAGTGGAGAAGTATTTGAAAAATGGGAATAAAGTTAGCAAAGTTGCTGAAGTCATCTTCAGAGGGAAAGCAGGATGTGCCTCTAAAATCCCTGACTATCTGCTGAAGTAAATATTCATGGTGTGACCACTGGCATATCAGTCTCTGCCCTTGGCCCTGCCCTGGGCTTTCTGACCAGTAATGGAACATTTTACATAGGTCAAAACATTGCCTTTGCTCTGGGACATTTCGTGGTTCTCTCTGTCATAAGTAGAAAAATAATTCTCCTTCTTTGGCATATTTAGCATTGTGTATCAATAAAAATTTGTATCATGAGTGTTAATGAATATTTCTTACTTCTTCAAAAATTTAAGTTTTGAACACAAGGAATAGGTTAAATAACTTAAATATATACAAATAATAACTCAAAATTTTCTAAAGGTTATTTCCCAGCATATTGCTTATTCACAGTCATCTCTGAGTATAATTTTAGGTAAAGATATTAAATATTTTCCTGTCTCCCTTTCTCCCTCATTTGACTTTCCAAGTTTCATAATTTTTTCTAACATAAATTTATGCGTTCCCAGCATTTTCTGTTGAAGCATCTGTAAAACTCAGTATTATGCTTTTTCCACATATCTCTATTGCAGATACAGAATGTGTCTAATCTATTAAAAAGCACACTGTTGTTGGTGCTACTGAGGGTACCATTCATGTTTATAAATATTATGATTCAAAAAACTTATCAGAAACATGATTCAGAAATCACCAGAAAATAGTACTGTGGTGATTAAAATCAGTTTTATTCTGGGTTGCTTTAACAATGTAGTATAATTCAGTTTGGTAAGATTTAGGCGGCCGTGGCTCTGTAGTTTGTTCAGAGGTTTGTATCCTCTGAATGAATTTCCCTTCTGTGAAATTTGATTGAAATCTCTCCTTGTTTAATGCTGGTGTGGTCAGAACTCACTGCAGCTGTCACAAAACGTATACCCCACCCACACATCAAAAGAGTTAGGGGTGTCACTGTTCTGCTTATTCTTCACGGGCTATTTCTAAGCTGAAGGCATTCAGAACAACCAACAAATAAAAAAGAACTTTAAAGAGAAATGCATTTACCTTTTTGTCATCAAACAGACTCTGAAAACTAATCAAAATTTTGTGTGTTTTACCTCTAAGGGTCTCTTGCTTTTTGTATCAAAAGGAACTCTTAAATTTAACTGTTGGGGATTAACCTTCAATTAAGGTTTTCTTTAAACTCTCTATATTTATCCATAATTATGAAATGTGGGCATAGAAGCAGAAAGATAGGATACAAAGGAGAAACTGAAGAGTTGGAGATGGATATTTCAAAGCTATGCTGGCTGTGCTCTGAAGAGACTTAAGGCATGTTTGTTCATTCAGAAATGCTTTAATTTTTATGCCATCTCTTCTGTTTCTGCAAGACTTGTCTTGGAGAGAGAATGAGAAATACATTGCTGCTTAAGGGTTTGACATGACTGTTGTGCTGATTCTCTTATATTTTTCTTCTATTTCACATATTTGTGGGTTGGTTTTTTTTTGTTTTGTTTGTTTGGTTGTTTTTGCAGGGAGTTCTGTTTTCGTTTTTGGTTTGGTTTGGTTTGGTTTTTTGTGGGTTTTGTTTGTTGTTCTTGTTTGATTGTTTGCTCTTGTTTGCTTTTGTTGTTGGCTTTTTGGTTTTGTTTTTTTTGTTTTGTTTTTTTTTTTTTTTGTTATAATTTTGAGAATTCGTGTAAGCACAGCAGATAAAACCAGATCCAATACTGACAAGGTAGATCCGATTCCCTGCAATGGTTCAAATTAATCTCAGTGCGCAGTTTGCGAAGATACTGCTAAATGAGTGCAGGACAGCTGGGATGGGAGTCCCTAGTTTGTATGTATTTTTAGATGGTCTGTAGTAGAATTAAAGTAAACCCTTGCTTAGTCTGCCTGTATCTTTTATTTATCAGTTACTGTTGTCCTTGCCTCAGCTATAGCCATCCACATGCCAGCTGTCTAGTTAAAACTTATTATTTGTGCCCCATTTAAAGTCAAAACAGAAAGATGAGCTCTCCCAAATGATGTCTCACTCCATACATCTTAGACATCTAATTTAGCATTTAGCTTTCTCCATTCACCAGAGACAGAACTAAAGCAAGTATCTTAAAAGTGTCTAGTTAACATGTAAAATGTTAACTAAAATTAATGTTAAATTTAAAATGATGAGTTGCACAGAAATACTTTCACTGGCTTCTGTGGGTTTGGGAATTAGACCCTATGGATTCCTTACGCTTTTCTGCATTATTTTTACTATCCTCAAGTAGTTTGTGAAATGTTGTTAAGTATTTGACCCCTGAACAAACATATTCTGAAGTCCTTTTTTCACAGACTCTTTGAACCTTAACAAGAAAATGTTTTATTTTAATAAAAATTTTCTGTATCATACTAAAAAGCTTTCTAAGCTTTACTTGGATAGTGGTTTTATCAGATACAGAGTACTTTCTGCATATATATATATATACACAAGTGAGAATAAATACTTTGATATAAGATCCTTTTCTGTTCAATATGATTCCTTTTTTTCCCCAGATGACTCCTACAGAAAATTAGGAAATTATGTCTTATTCTTTTAATAATATCCACAATTGATAGGTTCTAACAGAATTCAAGTGCCTTACTAGGAAAAAGGACTTTTTTTTTTTTTTTTGAGAAAGATGAAGTTTATTTCATCATTTAGACCTTCCTTAGAATTAAACAGAGATTTTAATGATAGAAGCATTATGTTGATCCAAAATAGCTGAGTATTTCTGAGCATTTGCAGACATGGCTTTACCTTGCAAGTCCTGAAAAAGAACCACATTTTAGCTGACTAGGGGCAGGTTTCATTTCTTCAGCGACAGTTGGGTTCTTCCTTACTCAAAACTAATCCTACATAGAGACCCAGATACAACAGAAGCAGAGGCCATATCAAGGCATGAATAGAAATGAAGAAAGAGGCAAACAAAATTAAAACTTTCTGAAAGATTGGCCTTGGTGGGGGGAATGCAAATTCTGGCTATATTTTATTTCAATTTAACAGTAAAATTTTGCCTTATTCTTGTATCTGAGTTTGGGAATATTTTGTGTGATACAGTTCACTATCTGAAATTGGTGTAAAAATTGGGAATTTGTAGTTGCACAGAACGCTGATACACTGGGACATATTGTGTAAAACAGATAACTCAATAGCTGAAGAGTAGTCTTGAAAATAATCAGCGTCCCTTGCAAACACATATCATCTTTCACATCCCTGGAATTCTGTGAGATGGGAACTTGTTGACAAGTCTTATAGCATGAACTGGCTTATGACTTCTTCAGCTTCAGCATTACTTTTCTCCTCCTTAGACTGACTTAGTGAACACCTCAGTGCAGAAGGGAAATAGAAATTTTCTTTTGCTTTTCCATGATATATATATGTATTTCATGAAATATATATGTAATCTCTCATTCTGTAGCTTTGAAAGAGAAGGGATAGGTAGTCAATGTGTTTCTATTTGGTTTTACAGCCAAGGTGGAATGGCTCTTTGATTGAGCATGACTCAGAAGAGCAGGGCTATTGGCT
Organism: Calcarius lapponicus; assembly: GCA_039654755.1. NCBI lineage: Eukaryota > Metazoa > Chordata > Aves > Passeriformes > Fringillidae > Calcarius > Calcarius lapponicus. Next base: position 2,677,182 of record CM077481.1, read on the forward strand.
CCAAATGAGTCCATATGACTGTCCATGTCTATTTTTTTCATCAGCAGATACCAAAACTTAAGCCCAACTAAAATCCAGACTTGGAAAACATGAAAGAGCAGAACAAACTAGCAAAATTACACTGTGATTTTCTAGTTTCTGTGTTGATTTTAAATTTAATTTGTTTCAGGGCATTGGTACAACCCACAGTATAGAGGGAGCAGCTGCAAAGTACTTTCAAAATTAGAAAAATGTTCTTGAAAGTTTCATTGTGTTGAGAACAGGAATGTGACTTGCCTGTATTGGAAAAGCAACCCTGATAATAATAATGTGTTTAATTTAAAATTTAGCTACAGAAATACTAGTGAAGTTCTAACTGTTCCAGAGCTACGAACAGGTGAAAATGGAGGAAGATAAACTGAAAAGGGACACCTTTTAGCAATGCACATAATATCATTAATTTCCTTAGTTCTCCCTTGTTTTTCAGACTTGCAAAGACCCAATTAAACCTTCTGGTCAGGAGGTTTGCCCAAGACAGATGTGGTAGCTGGGAACTAGATTATGACAGTCTCATATCAGAAGATGCTTTAAGTACAAGTTCACTGTATAATCAAAGGGAATTGGCTTACCTGATGCAAGGCAGCTTGTGTCTCCAAATCCTGGCTCAGAAGTTTGACTCATGTTTTTTTTTTCACTAAATATAATTCCAGTGGGGGAAGGATAAAGCCCTGGTTTCCTTTGCTGGGATACAACTACGTTTCTGATCCACGACTGTATTGCTAAGTGAAATATTGATTTCTGAAATCTGGGCTGACCCCTGCTTCTCTTTAAGCTACTCTTCAGTACAGGATAAAAAGGTGGAAAGCAGAGATATGCTGCAAAGGAAGTGGCAAGGTTTCGTTGCAAACGTGCTAAAGTAGATCTGTTATAAAATCTCAAACAAAACCACTGATTTTACCATTAAAGTGAAAGGGCTGCATGGCCAGAACTCAGTGTTTTGTGAAGGTACCACTCACATGAAAAATGATATTGTGCTTTTTATTCATCAGCCAGTTGACATGAAGAAAAGACAGCAAACTTTCTTGGGAAACATCTGCTGTTTGGTCCATTTTGTTTTCCAGATGTGTGGCAATGTAGTGGTTTTGGCTGCAGTAGAGTTAATTTTCTTCATGATATCTGGCATAGGTCTGTGTTTTGGATTTCTGATGAAGACAATGATGATAATACAGAGATTTTTTTTTTTTTTTTGTTATTCTGAGCAGGGCTTGCACAGAGTCAAGGCCTTTTCTGCCTATTACTCTCCCAAACCAGCCAGGGGCTGCACAAGGAGCTGGGACAGGGCACAGGAGGGACAGCTGACCACACTGACCACAGGGATATCCCATAACACACAGCACCATGCTCAGCACAAAAAGCTGGGGGAAGCAGGAAGAACAATGGGGACATCAGGAGTGCTGGTGTTTGTATTCCCAAGCCCCTTTTACCTGTGATGGAGCCCTACTCTCTCGGGAATGGCCCTGAGCCCCTGTCTGCCCATTGGAAGTGGGAAGGAATTCCTTGTTTTGCTTTGCTCTGGCTTTCCTGGCTTTTGCTTTATATGTTTTGGGTATTTTTGTTTTGTTTTGGTTTGGTTTGGTTTGGTTTGTTTTCTTTACCTCTTAAACCTCTTCAACAACCTTATCTCAAATTTTCTCACTTTTACTCTTCCTATTCTCTCCCTGATCCCAACAAGGGGAAAGTGAGCAAATGGCTCTGTGGGACTGAATTTCTGGCTGGGGTTAAACCCTGACAGGAAGATATAGTAAGAACGTGTTCTTTTCCATACTGGTTTATGCTTTTCAGGCTTAGATAATGTATCTAGCGGATACTACTTCACACAAACCAAAAGGATTGCATAAATCTCAGGAGTCAGTGCTAACTCTTTTTCCTGCCCCGTCTATCAAGGGTGATAACTAGCACTAAAAAACCTGGATAAGGGATATAAGAAAGAATTAGATGAAGCCTGGACTCAAAGGTTAGTCTTAGGATGACTTAGGCTCCTCAACTGGCACCTAGACAGGTCTTAGATACCAAAAGTCCAGACCAGAGGACTGAAAAATCTCTAGTCCAAGTTTATTCAGCCTTTAGTTTCTCATTTTGTATCAAAGCCCTCCTGATTGCCTCTGAGAAGCTTTTGAGACTATTTAGCTGTACCTCTGCCTTGATAGAGACATTTTAGCACTCAGCTCACAACCAGTTGCTCGGTTAAAACTGCTATCAGATAATAGAGCATGCCTGGAAATCTGACAAATTGATGATTATTTTCCTCCCAAAATAGAATTTTTTTCTACTTTATTTAAAATGCAAATGTCTGAAACTGTGGGGAACTCAGATTCATTTCTGAGCCTAAAACTGGAAGATGTGCCAAAATGGGTGAGAAAGAAACAGGAAAGAGGAGTGCTGAGGATACGAGTAATTTTTGTCTTCCTCTTGAAATTGTGTTACTTTTCTGTAAATTTCTGATTCTTATGCCACTGAGAGAGAATGTCTTCTTTATATTTATTTATTTATTTAATTATTTCTAGGAGTTTTCTGCTTTTTGCTTTTGCCAATGAACTCAGGAGGAGGGAAGGAGCTGTGGTTTGTAGAACACACGGGGACATACACAATAATATAGAAATAAATTATAAAAAATCATTTTATTATTTTTATGAAGCATTTGAAAAAAAAATATTACCCAGTTCCATAATCACCTTATATTTTCGGCCTCTGAAATTCATTGGAGGTTCAGGGAAGAGCTTACATTGCCCCCAAGCTTAAGGATATGAGAAAGCCAACACAAGTGACTCCTGGATGTTGCATACTTATCCAGTGAACATTCAGAACTTGAAAGTGTCTCACTCCCCACCCCATAGATGTCACTACTGGTGCTTCCCTTTTGAGACTGGATCAGCAGCAAGGCTGAGGGGATATCCCACAAGCACAGGATTGAAGTTCACAGAACTCCCTCAATCTCTTATTTCACAAATATTCATATTCACTTCTCCTTGAATACCAGTGTGGTCTCTGGTACACATTCTGACATACCAAACATAATACAGATGCAGAGGTGCTGACACATAAAGTCATGAGCCCTGTGGCCAGTGGTTAATTTTCAAGTTAACAATATCTCTGTTGTCTGTACTGTTGTCTCTCTGGATATTGACTCTTAGCCCTATGGATCCTTAGTCTCTGTCACTTAGCTCTTGCTACATTCACATGTATGACAGAAAAAAGAGAACACACACAAGAGCAAAAAGGCAAGAAAAACACTTGTTAAGAAGGTAGGGCAGTCTGCTGTGATCAGACACAGGGTTGATCAGGAGAGAACACAGTCTGGCATCTTTCTGGAATGTAGCTGCCTCTTTTATCTGCCCTGCTTTCTATTTTCCTGCCTCACCTCCCACCCCTCCTCAGCTCTCCCTTCCTCCACATTTGGCACTTCACCAAATGATCCCATGACAAGTTTTCCACAGTTCCATAATCACCTTATAATGTCTCACAAAAGTCATGTCAGGAGTCTCCCTTTTCCGGCTGACCCTCTCTGAGCCTGAATAGTTTCATTAGTGGCCATCAGCCACTGGCTGAAGAGCTCAGGACTTCATCACTGTCATCATTGTTATGTTTTTTTACCTCTCTGTGTCTGTGTACCTATCACTTTCCTCGTTGAATGTTATTTCTTACATACTGAGTAGCACTGAACAAAGTAACTTTATGAATCAGAAGCTCCCATACACTGCTTATCCTTTCATACACAACAAATAGAAAAAGGGAAACTTCACAGAAAAGGACTGACAGTAGCTCTCCATGACAATAATCATGGTTAGAACAAAGGCAGAACATAATTTAGAAACACTGACACGTGTGAAACTTGACACTTCCTTGCCCCATTCTGGACTGCAGAACACCAACATCCATCCTCTTGGGGGTCTAAAGAGCAGAGTCTTCCTTTCCTGACACCAAGAGATTCATACTATCAGAAAGATGGTACTAAAAAGCAGAAGGACTAGGGTTTCCTGAGTGGATGTAGGTTGGATGCAACTTTTCTACAGTGAAAGCATCAAAATTCCCATTTCAATTAGGGCAAAAGACCAAGCACTTTGAGAGTGTGCTTCCTCTGTTTCTATACTAGCTCTTTAAGATATCTCATATAGATTTCTCTTTAGTCAACAGTATGATATCACCAGAGGATGATTCATTTAAAGCATTTGTGCAACTGTCAAAGCACAATACTCAGGAAATCTTTCTCTAGGGATAACAGTTCTCTTATACTATAAAGGAGAAAAGAAAACTACTTTGGGTATAAAAATTCATGGTATGGTTATTAACTAGAAGGTACAAGAGTTCTCATGCTGGATATCCATAACATTTCTTTCCAAAAATTGATTTGGTTTAATATTTAAAAGGAGGATTTATCCTGTAAGTTTATTTTATTTCCAATCAGTGTGAGATAATTAAATTGCCCACAGATACACTGTAGTTGGAAGTTTAGGTGTCTCAAGGAGTGAGTTTCCTATCCATGTATCTGTGTATCTACTGAAGTCCAGGAATATTTCCTTTATATGTAGATGTTTTGCTTTTGCTGGCAGTATGTGTACAGGCTGTAATATGAACTTCGTTTCCTGTCCAGGTAAGAAGAAAACATAAGTAAAACAAAACTATGAAATATTAACTAGTTTCTTGAAGATTATGAACTCCGGCACTAAAATATTCAGTAACTTGCTTACAGTCACATGCATCCTATTTGCTACAATTCTATTGAATTTACCTCTTCATCAACTTAATTTTAATCTCCAGATTGTATTTCCTCTGCTGATGTTTTTAATAGAGATTTTATTTTGCAATATTATAGTCTCATAATTATGTTTCAGTACACATTACCCAGTATATTATGTAAAACACAGCAATTCGAAAAAATGGGCCATCACTATCAGACTACATATTCAGAAGAGATATTAAAATTACCACATTTTTTGAAATACTTTTTAGAGTTCTCAATAGTAAACAAGAAATTTGATTATTCAAGAATAATTGGTTCAACAAATATTCTATTTCCAGTTCTTCCTCATAGGCATAAATACAAAAGCAAAAGCCTTCTGGTGATTTACTCATCAGTCTTAAGGGAGAATCATCTTTTCTAACATACCAAGAAATTCATCCATCAATTACAGCAAGACATGATCTTCAGTGGCCTTGGGTGAAGCATATTCCAATGGAGCTATTGCCCCAGGCAGAGATATTGCAGGTAACTTCTAATGTTCTGCTTTAACTTTTGCATTTCTTCGCCAAGAAATCTCACAGATTTGTCGAAGCTGGTGTGTTAGTCATGTGTAGGACCATAGCACACACTCTTTTCAATTTTGCGCACTTTGCATATTAACAGGTGTTTCACAGCTATTGTGATAGTTTTTGGTTTTGCTTTTTACACCACATACTTTTTTTTATCTGCACAACATTGGTGCATTCAAGGCAGAATAAGTAAAAATACAGAGTTGAGTAAAATTTTGTGGCATGTATTAAATAGATGAAAAGGTTCTTTAATATCTTAACTGCAACCTCAGTGCTCACCTAGCTACTTATTTTGTTGAGATTTAGGTCAAAGATCAATTGCCTTTGTAATTAGGTTATATATCACAAAAAAAGGTAATATTGGACTCTCTTGTCAGAGTCCAAGACCAACATGCATCATAAGGAATATTCTTTGAAAAAAAATTTTTTTAAAGGTTAATTTCTGATTTCCTCTACAGGAAAAATATTCTGAGCTCAGTAATATTTGTCATGTTACTGTAAACACAGATTATCAAGTAATGTTTCTTTCCTAATAGCTTGGTCATTTTCACCTTTAATTCATTTCAAAGTTTTGATGCCAGTGTTATTTTCTACAATAATCTTGAAATTAATTTTCTTCTTTTTCAACAGAGTAATTTTTACTTGTAATTAGAAAAGTGTGCATTAGATAGACTTGCAAGAGTTTGTGAGAATTTGAGCTTAAAGAGATTTCCATACAAAAGCCTGTGTAACATAAAGATAGCCTTGTTGATGGCATTGTGATTTCTACTGCCAGTTGCACTTCTGAACTGCTATATGGCCTTGGACATGTAATTTCATTTTCCCATGCCCTTGGCTACTCTTCAGTCCTTTACCTTTCCCCACTATTTAGGATATTAACTCTCTGATGCAAGGTTTTGCATCCTGCAGATTGGTGTGTGATGCCTAACACTGCTAAAGCCCCATTAGTCTTTGATGTACTGCAGTAATATTAAATAATTTCATCTAAGCATGTGGAGTAATTATTTGTGAAGCTGGACGAACAATTCTAATTACATAATGAATAACACAGTCTTAGTAATTTTACAACATTGTCCCAATAATCACTGTTTCCTGTACCACAATTGCCACAGTGAAAATTAGTAGCTGATGAAATTCATGGTAGAGAAACAGAGATGAAGAGCCAAATTTCAAAATTTTTATTTTCACTGCTTTCTCAGATGCTTACTTCCTCCTCTCCAAGTTGCTCATTTAAGGCAGGGATAATTCTGTACTGTTTTTGACATTGTGTAGTCAAAATGATTGCTGTCATTTCTTCCAGGCAGTATCATTCTTTGTGAATTTAAAAATTCCTCATAAAAATTTAAATTTTACAAGGAAAACCCTGTAAGCATGAGGTCTAAGGAATGATGTTGGTAAATGTTCTCATGCAAAGTCTCTTAATACCAAGTTTTGTCTCCACAGTAATTGTAATGTCCCCTAAAGAAACCTGCTCTGGATGATCCTGTTTGAGTAGGCATGCTGGACTATATAATCTCAAAAGATCCCTTCTGAGATCAATGATGTTGTAGTTTATATTTAGAGGCTTTCATATATGCCTATTAAGACCTGATAAATAATATTTATAATATAGGATGTTCATCCATTTTCAAATCATGATACCAGTGTAAATTTTACTTGATTTCATTTTTTCCTATTGCACTAACCTTCAGAGGAAATTGTTTCAGTCACTAAGTTGGTAAGATTCAGTCTTCTGTAAGGTGTAATATCCTTAAGAGCTATGTAACCTTTCCAGGACTAATTTTCAGACTAGTTTTTCTTCTTCCTTTCAAAAATCACTTCCTAGGCACCCTTGCAGTATTGTATGGTCAGAATATACATTTTGCATTTCTTTCTGGCCTTCCCATTTCCATTTTTCACTTCCAATTTCCTCTCCCATTTTCCCTGCAGCAGTAGTGGAGGAAGAAAGGAAATAAGGTTTGTGGTCAGTTCTTCAAACATTGTCTCTGCCGCTCTTTCCTCTCAAGTAGAAGAATTACTCCCACTCTTCCCCTGCTGCAGTGTGGGCTTTTCTTATGGGCTACAGGCCCTGCCAGGATCCTGCTCCAGCAGAGGCTTCCCATGGGGTCTCAGCCTCCTCTGGGCATCCCCTGCTCCAGCCTGGGCTGCCCCAGGGCTGCAGGTGGATCTCTGCTCCCCCGTGCCCTCCCTGGGCTGCAGGGGCACAGCTGCCTCAGCCTGGGCTGCTCCAGGGGCTGCAGGGGAATCTGAGCTCCAGAGCCTGGAGCAGCTCCTGCCCCTCCTGCTGCACTGCCCTGCGAGTCTGCCGGGCTCTTGTACAGTTTCATTCTTCTCTCCCCTTTTGTTCTCCCCATTCTCATGCCAGAGGTGCTGCTAATGCTGCTGATGGGCTCAGCCTTGGCCAGTGGTGTGTCCATCTTGGCTTGACCAGACATTCAGAAACTTCTCAGAGAAGTTTGTCAGCTTCTCAGAGAAGCCACCCTTGCAACCCCTCACTACCAAACCCAAAACCACGCAAACCCAGTAATGCTGGATTAGGAACTTTTCAGGACGTGCTGAAGAACTATTAGAAAGCCCTTCAGATCAAAATAAACAGCATTGAGTGGCATTTATCAGTTTCATATATAGTACCAAAAGTGGTATCTTCTTAAGCTAATCACCTAGCAAAATAATCTAGCTGTTAGGTCTTCTTTATAATGAGTGGAGATAAGTAATTTTTTTTTTTAGCATGTGACCCTCAAGCTTATTTGATTTATATTAGTATGAGAAAATTGAACTGCACCTAGTCCCGTGAACCCAAATCTCACTTTGTTCTGACAGATCATTTTGTCATTGCTTGTCTCCTCAGCCCCTTATTGCTCTATCCCTACAAAATATCAAAGGGAGGCATACCTGGGCTTCTTTTAAGGCTGTACATTCCCAAGAGCTATATAAGTGACAAGGCAAAGTACCAGCTTTCCTGTGATAAGCACCACAGGTTTTTTTGTCAGGGGAGGGAGGAGTCAGGAGGATTAGGGAAAGTAAACTGAATTGTTTTGCTCATAAACACCTATGGGTTTGTCTGGTGTGCTACAAGAGAGATTGCCTCTGGGCTGTTTTATGTGCCAGCTGTTTGGGGAATTGTGTTTTGTTGCTGTTGTTTTTTATCCTTTTTTCCCTCTGTTTATGAATTATTGTTGCTTGTATGATCCAGCTTTGGGGTGTGTGTGTGGTAGTATTATTTATTTATTTGTTTGCTTGCTTGACTTCTTCTCTTTACCTTGTTCAGCCCTTTGGAATGAGCAGTGGGTGTAATGGCAATCATTGTGTACACAGAAAATAACCCTGGTTACCCCAGAGAGGGTGGGGGGTTTTAGTGAAATCATTAGGATATAGTTCTTAGATATTTTTACACAGTAGCTACTCAGGAAGAGGAAGAAGCCACTCTGTCTAAAATTGGAATTTATCAGAGCAGGGGAAAAAATTCAAATAGTTATTAATGATTACTATGACAAATGAGGAAAAGGGGAAGCCTCTTTAACTACCATGTCTCAGCAATTAGTAAACATATCTTCTTCTCTTGTTATCAGATAGGTAAAATTAATTTACTTCCTTTTCTAAAAGCAAATTGAAGGTCCTCTGACTTTTTTCACTGTTTTTCTCCCTAGTCTTTATCCTACCAGGGGAGAGGTACAGGAATTGAGGTGAGTATTTCTATGCATTATGTATAGACTCTGGGGATGTACTTTCTTTGCTCAGATGTAGATGTCTACTATGTAGATATTTTCTTCAAATCTCATCATTCTAATAATCCCTTGTAATCCTTGGAGGGAAATAGCCCATTTTAAGGGTTATACTGCTCATCATAATGCAGTCATTAAAAATATATAAGTGTTCATACACTAGGTCATTTTCTTTCACTTTTTTTTGTCCTTTTTTTTTCTTTCTTTTTTTTTTCCCTTTTATAATAAAGAAATTTCATATATAAATGTATGCAATCTTTAGCTAAAGACAAACGAGATAAAACTTGACCTGATCAATCTACACACAAAATTATGAGTTACCATAAAGACAGCTAAAAGTTGCACACTTTGATTCACCCCAGCCAAATCAAAGCCTCTTTTGATTTTTTTCAGGTATTGACCTTGGCAAGACAGGTTTTTAAACCAAAATACTTCTCATGATCTCGAAGAAACACAGAAAAGGTCCATATGTAACAAACTAATGTAAATTAGATGACATAACACTTAAACTTATATTCAAAAATTCACTTTGCCAGTATTCTTGTGATTCAAGCATGAGACAAATATATTCTGTTTTCAAAAAGACTCAGGCTGAGGGTTCCAGGCCCCAAGCACATGAAACTTTCTAGCAAATTTTGGCCACAGATATTTTTAAACCAGCAATTTGGATCTTTAATGCATTTGAGATCAGGAGCTATGCTTTTTTGGCAATTCCTGAAGTAAACTTTCATGTAGTGTTTTATACTGAAACAACTTAAATATGTGAATGTATTATCACAACACCAATGAAAACAACAAACTAAACAATTCATTGATTTCTGTACAAATTAAGGTCTTTGCTAATTTGCACAGACACAATGGAAACAACAAACTCAATGAGAACAACAAACTGGCTAATTATCTCAATGATCATTTAATTTTACATTTGGTAATAGATACCTTTTTTGTTATACTAATGAGATGTAAATTATAATCAACTGCTTTTAAATCTTAAAAATATAATTTTGTGCGCTTTAGCTTACATGGGAAGCCATGTGATGGGAAGAGCATCTCATACCATGCTTGATTGAAACGTGGCAGTGATGTTTTCCTTCGTTTGTTTGATTGTGTACGGCAGATGACAAAGACTAAAGCAGACTAAAACCTGCAAATGAAGTTTAAAAATGTTGTGCCCTAATCTCTATTTTTAGCTTTCCAATAGTGATTGTATTATGGCTGAGGTATGTCACCTACAAATACCAGAGTGATCTTAAGGTTGCTCTAACCTGAGGCACAGTGGTATGGTCCTCTAGGAGAGGAGAATGACTGGTACAAGGAAACTTCAGCACACCCAAAAAAGGTGCTTCCTTTACCAGCTTGGTGCTAAAAGAGATTGAGACAAAGTGGCCAAATGGTTGTTAGAATTTTCTCAAAATCCAAAAAAGTGCAAGCTTTAACAAATATTTGGAAATTGACAGATTTTTTAAAAGTATTTAAACCCAAACATCCTTCTTAAACTCAAACCCTTCCTTATTTTCCCATGTTGATATTTTTGTATATTTTTCTTTCCCACTGTAGTCCTACTGAAAAAAAACACAATTGCTAAAATCCTTACTTGTTGTAAGTTCAATTATAGTTCAAGTACAGATACATTTGAAGATTGAAGTAGACAGGAGAGCTTCTTAGTCTTGTGACTAGGTCTGAAAATGTCAAAGCAATGAGAAAGATAATTAACTTCCTAGTGATGTTGCATAAGAATCTAGTCTCCACCATTCCAAATTTTTTAGGAAACACTATCTTCCCAGATGTTCTTCCGACTTAATTTAATCTAAACTTAGCATAATTCTCACCTTGCATTGAATTTCCTTGCTAAATTTCTCTGGTTTGTTCCATCAATTCATTTAACTTCTAAAACTGCAGAAGTAACAAACTTGATTTAAAATCCAAAAAAAAATTCAAAAGTAAACACAGTCACACAAAAATTCTAACCCTTGGTCAACTTGGGAAAAATTTCCTTTACAGACCATCAGAAAGAATAAACATAGTGCAGATCTCAGCCTAATGTCTGAGATCTAACCAAATTCACTGAAAGTTAGCTTGAGGTCCTGGTAAATTTTGTTGATTAAGATCATGAGATACTCCAGACTTAGAAGAATCTGAATATGATTACTGAGATGCACTTTCCATGCTTATTTAATAGCTCAAAAGAATGACTAGCTATCCCGATGCTTCATGAGTGTTTACAGGTAAATTCACATCTGAACCATGCTGTCTGACATTACCTTGTCAAAAAATTAAATATGATAAAATCCAGTTTTACTGGTCACATTTTTTCCTGACTAATGGAATCTTGCCAATGTATTGCTATCAGGACAAAAGCTTTGTGGCCACCTACAGCTTTCTGTCAAGACTTTAAAAAGAAATACCAACTGTGCTATAATAAGAAATCAGCTTGCCAAAATATTCCAAAGAGCAAGAACTTCCGACTCACTGAAACTCTACTTAAGTTATTATATGCTTGAATGGCCCCTGGAACAACAGATAGCTGTGCAATTAATGCAAACCTTGTCATCCTTCTCCACCTCACTTGTGTCTGCACAGACCAGTAATGAGGCTCCTTTAGACACAGAATGTGTGCGCAGCTCTGACAAACCACCTCAGTATGCAAAAAAAAAGATGAAGGGAACCACAGGAAACATGGCCACAGTGGCAAAAAATGTCAGTCCTTTCTATATTCACAACTTTGTCTCTTGGAGCCAGTTTGCACTGAGGTGGAAGGATGTATGCTCCACTGTTGTTAAGTATTTATCTCCAAGGGAAATATTTTCACTTTTGGGGAGCAAACTAACAATGTCAGAAGGGGAAAGCTTGTTTTTTTTTTGTGGACCACAGCAATTTCCCTCATAAGATCTATCTTACGTCAGGTGGAAAAATTACTGCCTGAAGTTTTGTGTTCAGATGAGAAAACATTAGCCAGTAAACCATTTCTTAATCAATAAAAAAAAAGGGGGCAAGCAAGTATACATTTTTTCTAAAATGATTAAATAACACAGTGATGGAGTTTCTGAACAACTTAGTTTTGAATTATACATCTTTAAAACAAACTTGTTTCATAGACTAATCATGCTTTATTCACTCTTGCACATCTCTTTTTATAGAACTTAATTTTGCAAATTACTCCACTGTGCAATTGACCTCACTTCTAGAAAATACTGTCTTTCTTAAATATTCTACCTTGGTCTTTTCAGTTTGAAGACATTATTCCCTATAATACCATCATTAACCACCTTAAATAGTTCCTCCAGCAATTTCAGGTTATCAAGTATTTATAGACAGTTACCATCATCTTTATTTCTTGAAAAAGGTTCATATAGCTTCGTAGCTTCATAGATTATGAATCCAGAAGGGACCATTGTGAACATCTCATCTGACCTCCCTCATAACAGAAGTCATAGGACTTCCCTGAATTCATTCTCTTTGAAAATCTCTTAGAATATTTTGATTTAAACATTTCTAGCACTAGCGAATCTACAAAAATCCTAAGTTGCTCCACTGGCTAGTCACTCTTCCTGTGAAATTTTTTGCTTCTTTCTGACTTCTGCAGCACTGGATCTAAGTAGGCACAGTGTGTTTCCATTACACAGATAAGCAAACTGTTGAGAACACAAGAAGTGAGTGAGGAAATTTTCCCAGTTTTGACTTTTGGGTGCTTTGAAAACCAGCTTGGCAAGACACTGTTGTCTTTATGTAAAGGAAAAAATGTATTCAGAGGGGCTAGGCCCATTCTAAATCATAGAATCATCAAAGAACCCTTCAGATTGGAGGGGACCTTAAAGATCATTTAGTTCCAAGCCCCCTGCCACGGCAGGGACACCTTCCACTAGGTCTGCATGTTACTGATCCTGTGTCTTAATTCACCTCATTGGTATTGCTATGTTAAAAACAATACCTCCTGATTTTGGGGTTCTTCTCTCAAAGCACAGAGAGACAGAAGCATACGAGAATAAGTAATGAAAAGCGGTGTGTTTCATCAGCCTAAGTAAGGCATTAAAGATTTACATTTTGGCCTTCTCAGCATGCCCAAAACTCATCCTTTCAACAAAAAAGGGTGCATCAGCTCACTTGCTTTCAGTCAAACTCACTAACCAGACAGATGGGACTCAAAAATAGAGTAACTCATACCTGTGAAGTATTTAGTGAACTCTTGGGAAGAGATGTAATGCAGTGCTATGATTGCAGAGAGTGAGTTTTCCTCTCCAGTTTCTCGCGTTTGTTGAAACAATTTTCAACTGAAGTTTCTTGATTTCTTGTGTGAAAAGATCATAAAGCATCAAGAGTATTTTCTATTTTTGTTCTTATTTGCAGCTCTTACCACTCATCCTAGAACTGGAGTACCTGCCTGCAATCATGTAGCATTACCTATTAAGAGGCATCTGAGTGCTGCAAGAATGGACTAAAAATGAAGATGACACTGCAGCTGTCACACACAATGGAACCTTTTGAAGCTGTTTGTGCTTGTTTTGTACAAGGGGAGATCAGGAATTTCATCCACTACAGAACATCAACTTGTTAAACACAAATCCTTCATAGCCAGAAAAGTCACTATCTATGTGAAACTGTGATCTAAGCAAGCTGATATAAGTAGAATGGAAGTGAGCCTAATGAAGATGCTGGTTCTCACAAAGATGTAGCTGCATAACAAATGAGAGCTGTTAGGAAGGACATACTCTGCTGTAGAGCCAAATTCAACATTTCATTCTGTGTATGATTATGATATAAGAAAGAATTTGGGGTGTTAAAAGGAACATGTTGTGTTGGAATCCATAAGATTAGAGGGTTCTTGAGAAAGTTTTGAAAAAATCAGGCCCCGAAGACAGTAAGGACAGTGAAATGCCAAAGCAGCAGAAAAAGTTTTCCGATCTGTAGTGCAGACGTGTGAAATAGAGCAGCAGGCCTATGTGATTTGCCTTTCTAAGTGGCAAAAAGTATATTTTAAGTATACATTTAGAAGGTTAAATATGAATAAGGCTTTGTGCTTTGTCTTTTATGAACGAGGCATTGTTTTAGAGAAAAAAGTGCTATTGTTTTAACCAAAGTTACGTGTACTTCAGGTGATTGGATAGAACTACTGTCAATATGCTTTTTCTTTGTGTGATTGGATGAAACTTGGGCTGAGACTGGCTTGTGTTATGCTGTAATGTTAAGTTTCCTTGGCATTCTGTTTGATCAGTGGGCTGTTAGCATCTTTTTGCTCCATTGTAGTAACAATGTAATGAGACTGGTGCTGGAAAATAAAGCTCTAGGCGCTGATCTAGGGCGTCCCGTCCTGTTTGTGGCTGTACGTAAACTGCCGGAGAGACAATGTTGGAATTAAACAAACTCATTTCTCCTACTTGAAAACTTTAGATCCATTGCCTAAGAAGGCTGTATGCTGTGGTAAAAAATAATACAAGATTCTACATTAATGTAGATTAAAATTACCTGGTTAAATATTTTCCAAAAAAAACACCCCACATTTCGAATTAAAAGTTCTCAGCTCCTTTCAAAGAATAGCTAATGATGTGATTCATCTGCCTCAATCTAACCTTCTGAGTCTGGATCTGAGATGGTCATCATCAGTTTCTTGAGATTAATATAGGAAAATATGTAACATGTGGATGCCATTCATTCTACTATAAGAGAGAGACAATGGATGTGCTGCCGCTGGTCATGCCTCTTTCTCTTGACTGACTATAGACAGAGTTTCAAACAACTGGCTGAGACATATACATCAAATTATAACATATGGGGTTAGAAGAGATGAAATCCAGCACTAAACACTTTTAAATAATATTTATGCAGGAATGAACCAAGAGCTCCCCAGATTAGAAATTGGAGACAAAATCTGAACTGTTCCATTTAGTCTTTTAACTTTATATTACTAGTCTCTGGGGAGGCGGGGAAGGCAAAAAAATAAAAAAAATAAAGGTGATTAGAAAAGGACCCTGTGATTTTTCAGTTATATTGATTGGATTGCATATAAAAAGACTGTGCACAACTTACCCATTTCTAAATTTTACCATAAATTAAAAAATTCTTTCTTTTTTTTTTCTTTTTTTTCTTTTTGGGATGAATCAGTGCACATCACAAGATGTTCGCAACAAAAAAGAAATGTATGATCAAATCATCCAGCTATCAGTTTCTAGCCATATATTAACAATTAAAATATAAGGTTATTATCTTAGGGATAAATTCAGGCCATTTTCTTTATAAATCAGTATTGTCTAGGACATTGCTTACACAGAACTCCGTGATTTGTATTGTTGTTCAAGGCTACATTTCAGCATCTTCCTAGAGATTCAGATTACAACTTCTTCACCTTTAATACTTTTAAAAGAGTCTCATGGAAGGTGTTTCACAGGGGGAATCTGGAAATGATACGCCAGAGCCACAAGAGTTACTTTGGGTTGTATGGACTTGTTGAGCTGTAATTGAAAACCCTGCACTTTTGTGAAGAACCCTGAGTTTCAAAGATTGTTGAATTATTTCTGGATGAGGAGCAGTAAAAGATTACCTTTGTTTATATCCTGAAACAGTGTCTTCAAACAGAAGTTACTGATTTTACAGGAAAAAAATTTTATGAACATAGGGAAGTAAAAGTTTCTGTCTTGGGAAAAAAAAGTAAAAATACATACACATACCTTCCCTGATAGGTGCTGGGCATCATGAATACCAATATAACTGTAGACAAATTCTTCTTTTCAGTTCCCTCTCCAAAACAACAAAACCAAGATCAACATTATAAATGACATTTTTGGTGTCAAGTGAACTTTACCAAGCTCCTTTGAAAGACAAAACTTTACTCTTTCTTATTCTCTGTTTTTCTTTTTTTTCTTTTTTTTTTTTTTTTTTTTTTTTGCTTTCTGTGAAACAGAAACAAAAATTACCTACTTCAAGCTATGTTGACAGGTGCTGAGGTAAGTAGATATTGCACCTTCTCACAGTTAAGAAAACATTTAATTTAATCATTTTATATGCACTGCTCTTTTTTTTTGTTTTGTTTGCTTGTTTTTGGCTTTAGGTCTGTTGAGAGAATGGCAATTAAGATTATATCCCAGATAAATAAGGTGAGAGAGAGATTAAAAATTCTCAGCCCCCAAATCTCATGCATTGTCTGCTACTGTCCCAAGTTCAAATAACATTTTTATATGTTCTTAATCCCAGCCAAGTGGATTTTGCCACGACCTCAGTGGCAGGAAATTCCAGATAATATTTACAGCAAAGAATACATGTAAGAGGGAAGGCATGGCCAGGGATAGAATATATTTATTCAAGCTCTAGCCCATTTTAATTTCCAGGATTTTGTCTACATGCTTTACTGATCCTGTGCTCAAAAATTAGACTTCTGTCTTTAAGTCTTTGGCTTTGAAGCTGTTACAAATCTGGCAGCTTGAACGTGGCACAGCCATGCGGGCACATTTTAAAGTGTCAGAACTAATACTAAGGATTTCACTGTTGCAAAAGAAATGTAATTTGCTTTGAAAGGTGGACTTATTATTGAGAAACATTATTATAATCCAAATTTTCATTAAATCTCTCTCCCTTCTTCTTTCTTTCTTTACTCTCTCTTTCCCTCAGACTCCAACACAGATGAAGTCATAGATGCTCATGCTCACAGGAACACAAGTACCTTGTTCTTTTTCCCTTCCAGTCCCTCTTATGCCAAAAAGAATTGTGCCTTGTGATATCATATGGAACTAACAATTTGATTCAAGATGACATTATGACACTAAAAAAAACATAAAAATTCTGAAATCTTTTAGATAATGTTTTTTGCTACCTTTCCAAAAAAATAAAAATTCCCATTTAATGCTTAAGCATAAGCCAGGTTGTGCTAAAACACAACAACCTGATTTATTGGACTGTGTTGTCCTGATCCAATAATTTTTAATGCGTGAAGCTTTGAATTTTGCATAAAGCAAAATATTCATTAAATGCTGTGCCACATCCTCATAGGGTCAGAAAATGAGATAAAATATCATTAGTTTACAATGGTCATTGACAGTGAAGGATGAGAGAGGGAGAAAAAGATAAAGAAACATTTTCCTGTAATCAAAATAATATGTTTTTTCAGAACTCTGGTTCTGTGATATGTCCTTTCACTTCAGTGTTTTAGGATCCTAAGCAGGATCCTAACTTGAGTTAAAAGAAATGTGGCAAATTTCTACCTAAACTCTTACAGACCATGAAGTTCAGCATTACCCCAACACAGTTGCTGTATAACGCAGAGTCATAGAATCATAGAATAATTTGGAAGAGACCTTTGAAAATCATTTAGTTCAATCCACCTGGAGTAAACATTTATACAACACACACATATATAAACATATTTCTTCATAGTCCCTTGGTTTATTGATACTAAACTACATACTCTTTTTGAGGATGACATTTGGAATGAAGTTGGACTTTTTGCCTATTATCATTCAGATCCACACAAGTAGAAATACTTTTTGATCTAACATATTTTTTGACTGCCAAGATAAGAAGTTTGCCTTTCCACTGATTTGTGAAATAACCCAATGACTACTGAATCCCTAAGAAGGCAAAGTGAAGCACAAGCCCTGAGCACATTACTACTTTATCAGCATTGTTCTTGCTTTAATTTCAAAAAAAAAAGATTGCTCAAGTCTAAGAGTAAGGCTAGACATCACTACTATAAGGCTGGAAATCACTCATAAAAATAAATACATGAGCAATTTTCCAAAATGATAGAGTAGGGTAAATGTCTTGAAGCTTTCTTTTCTCTAAAAGTTATATTAATTCTTCTTAGTATAATTATATTAACCACACTGAGCTCCTGTTCCTTTGTTTTTTAATATCTAGCCTTTGTTTTTAATAACAAAGAAAAGTTAAAAAAAAAGAAAAATAAAGCTAGGTGTTTTAATTCTGTCTCAAGTCTTCAAAATTGTAATACTAGTTTTATAAATTACAGATTTGTATTAATCTTACAGTTACCACTCATTAATCAAATTCATATTTTAAAGCCACGGAAATAGGGTTTTTTTCAAGTGTAAATTTACTTCTTAGACAAAAGCAGAAGCACTGAAAAGAAAACCCTAAATCAGTTTGTCTGTAGATAATAGCAGTAAGAAAAACATCTTCTTATTAGCAGCATCTATCTTGGCAAATTTTAATAACAAATTTAGTGTCCATATATGCTGACAGTTTATAGTTTGCTAATGAGAGAAGAAATTATAATTTATCTGTATTTCAAGTTGTCATCAGGTATCTTCTTGAACGATCAATGCATTTTAATACTCGTTCGCAGAGAGAAATGCATTTGTCTTCCAAGGACATGAAAATTAGCTAAGAAATCTGTGAGATAAGCTTTTACTGTGGTTTCTATACCGTTTGTTATTACTTTCCCTCCTTATGTACATGAATATATATATAAATAAAAATTCTTTCTATATATTCATACATACATATACAAATACATGTATACATACAGACATATTTAGGTATATATATATATATATATATGTATATGTATTTGGATACAGGTGGATTGAGCAGATCTGGGTCAACAATAAGTATTACAGTCTCAGCATTGTTCAGAATGAATGACCCATAATAAATGCAATAAATTTAATTATGATTTTCTTGTTTCTATCTCCATGTGAGTATACATGCAAAATGGCATATGTACATGCGTGTATAAGAAAGAATTTGCTTACAGATGTCTGTGTTCAAACTTGCTTACACTTGAATTGGATGGGTCCCAGTGTAAAAAAGATCAGTAACTAATCCAGGAACCACCCATGGCCCTTGAAATTGTTAATCAATAGGATTATCTTGAAAAACCTAAAGAAAAAAAATGTTCTTTAGTTTCCATGCAGTCCATGCAGACAAAAGCTTGTTCTTTGTCTTTGGTTTGTTTTTTTTTTTTTTTTTTTTTTTTTTTTTTTGTTTGGTTTGGTTTTGTTTTGTTTTGTTTTTTGCTTTTTGTTTGTTTTTTTTTTTTTAATAACTACTCCTGGTTTTTCATTGGTTTTCAAGTTGCCCTTCCTATTTTGTCTATGCTGCCTGCATTTTGCTTAGGATTTCACAGGCAAATTTTAACCAATGCTGTGACAAAACATACCAAAATAATCATGCTCCTGTTTACCCAAAGGCACCACATTCCTCATGTGATACACTTAGGATACTTTCCTCTTTTATCCATACCTCTGTATCTTTTTCTTGCATTGAGGTTGCAATATTTTAATGTGCATGCTACACTGCAAAGAGGTTGTTTTTAAAAAAAATGGAAAAAACAAGTTATACCCAAATTTCCAAACTCAGTTAGAGATTTATATCTGAAAGCAATGCATAAAATTTAAATTATGCAGTAGCAGTAATAATTATTATTCCAAATTGCACCATTTTGCTTGAGGAAGATTTGGGTTTGCCACTCACTCTTTTTAGCAAAGCATGCTCTGACCTTGACTTTCAAACTACTGTTAAGCAATTTTTTCTAAGCTTTTTCAAAGATCTCTTCTTTAGAAGGTCTAACACAAACACTTAGAGTTTTTTGAGGGCTGAAAATATAAACAAGGGCATTTTCACATTTTAACAGATGCAGTTGAGATAAGCAAGGCTTGGAAATAGCTTTTGCACAAATATAAGTGTTTTGCCTCTTCTCATCCCTGTCCCATTTGAGAATAAGTAGCAACAAAAATTGTTTCTTAACACCCAATGGTGTACTTAGTGCTGGCAGAAGTATGTGTCTTCTATGGATTTATGGTGAGAAATGTCAATATCAAAGTGTTTGTGACAGCTCTTATCTCTGCTCTGCTGGGCTTCACTTTTATTAAAGCTGAAAGCCAACTTGCTTTTTCTTATTTTATGTCTGGGTTTTTTTTGCAGCTCAGACTATTCAACCATCACAACAAGGTCGCACGAACACATGGTGGATGTTACAAGTGGAATCATAAGACCTTGGCCATTTACCTGAAATGAACCACACATGGGTGTTGACTATTTAAATATTCATATCAAGAATACAAAACATGAGAGTTGCAGGACTGGTTCAGATGAGGGATTTGCCTTGCCTCTAATTGCTTCTCTAATTGTGACCATAAAAGATGCCTAGGGAGGTGCAAAAGAAGTACAAGCAGTAAGATATTTTATAATTAAACTGCATGGAAGTTGCCACTACCCTGAGAAATATTTGCGCATGTGGTTCATCATTTATGGAGGCTATACTCAGCCTGCATGCTAGGTTGTCATTCACTGCCTTATCATTGACTGCTTCAGTGGCAACATTTTACAAAAAATGAAATCAATTAAACAAAATTGAAATGTCTTCAAAAACATTATTGGACAATGCCACCAATAGGTCAGATATTTTACAGGCCCTTGGAAATAAATAAGATTCTGATCATGTAACTTCAGGTGTGCAAAGTCAAAACCTGCCATCCAACACCGGAGCTGTGGCAATAATTCAGGAATCTCACACTGTCTTTGCCAACCTAAATGTGTCTGACTGCTTCTCTATGCACACACAGAAGTCCATGAGTGCCAGAAGCAGCAGCTTTGGGTGAATGTGAACTTAGAAGGGATGACATCTATGTTGTCCTGTGCTGTCACCATGCACTGATGACAGCAATAACAGTAATGTCCACCTCTACAGCCTTTTTGTTCAAGGACTTTAATTTGTTAACCTGTACAACAGCTCTGTGAGGATGGCTGGGTTATAACAAGTCTGGATCAATCTTTTTCACCTTTATTGTTCTCACTCTTCCTCTGACTCTATCTCCTGTGCTTGGTTCAAAGTTCTCCACCACTTATGCTGGCTAGGCAATATTTTGTCACACAGTTATTCATTTTAGGGGAACATCAACAATATCTGTGCAAGGCAGGCATTAAACTTCTATTTTGAAGGGCTAAACTGTCTTCCCTAACAGAGAAACCTCCCCTAGGGTCTCTGTGTTCCTGAGCCCCACCAGCCAGTCACAGCTATAACATCTCCCTTCTGATGTTTTGTTACTTAGGCTAAGGCCTTGTTTACTTTCATAATTTCTAGGTCTGCCTGGGAACACTGTGTATTACCAAAAATATAGAAAATTAAAATAATGCTATGGGATTGATATCATTGTCAGTTCTTAAAAACACTTTTCAGTGCAATCCGCAGCAAGCTATTAAGCAAAACAGAGCCATTTCTATAAGATGACTGTGATGTTTCCAAGCCTGCTCTGTTGTTATGCAACAAATGCAATAGGGGCTGATTTATATCAGTGCAGTTACTGTGGCTTGTATCCATTCATTAGCACAACTTTGCTCCCCATAGCACATTACATGCACTGACTTCCTAGCTCCCTCCTCTCCATCTTCCCTAATTCAGGACAAGGATGTGCTCATCCCTGACAGCAGCACAGTTTTATAGATTTTTAAGTTTGAAAAAGATCATTCTATTTTTTATTATTATTATCAGACAAGTAGGATGTCGTTTAGGTTAGCACATTCTGGGCTAGTACTTGCTAGGGAGTCTCACTCTCAGAAAACACATAAGAAAATGAAAACACAAAGTAAGATCCTGCAAAATCCCATTTGTAATCTGTACTGCTAGACTAAAACTCAATTAAATTACTTATAATGGACAATAATACAGAGTGAATGGAGAATGGATTGACTTATCTTCCCCCCAACTCTTCGTTTTTTCTCCACTGACAATGTAAAGAGACAAAATTTGGTATTTTCAGTCAGTTTACCACCCCTAAGATAGTCTTTTTTTCAGATCACTTAGGGAGAGGAGTCCGTCTTGCCATGCCATGGAGACATTTCCACAACAAACAGTTCTCTCACGGCTTTAATTTTCATGCATAGCAGCAGCCCCGAAATCTGCAGTCATGAAGTCCCTTCCAGGGTTTGGTAGCCTTCCCACAACTACCAAACACAGGTCATCTCAGCTTATTGGGGTGCAATTCTAAGGATGAGCTGTTAAAGCATAGAAACAAATATTTTCTTCATCCATTTCTAGAAACAGAGGTTTTCTTTTTCTTCTTTGGGGGCAAAGGATCTTCATCATTCTTATCTGCCTCTGTTCAAGCTTCTCATTGGACCACAATTTCAACATCTTTTTGCTTCAGCACAGTGCTTTTGCTCATGTCTACAGTTTCAGCACTCCATTCCCCCATGCTTGCATGAATTACAGGAATGTTTTGGTGTATCATAGCCCACCACCATGGCCTTACAAAAGAATTTCAGTTCAAAACTGAAACTGCATCTCTTCATTTTCTTCCCATCTGCAATCTGACTTTTTCTTCACTGACCTCAGTGTCTCTGTGTTATTTTCTCTACATATCTACACCCTTTTCTCTTACTTGAGAGAGGATTGATGTCTGTTAAGTTTCATCTGTGCACTGAAAAAGTTAATTTCTCTCCTGGGCCTGCAGATGGTTATGTGATCTCTGATGGGCTCAGCACGATCTACTGTCAATAGTACTGGGGGGCTCTCACATTGCAGGAAATAAAAACATAACTTTTCCCAGTTTTCTCCTCTGCTAAATATGGCTAATAGAAGCGTCTCCAGGTTCTCTAATTGATTCTGTCAAGCACGAAGGAAGTTTTTATAGAGATGGTCAATATTTCTACAGAGATATTTACTTCTGTAGTTGACCTTTTTTCCTTACCAAAAATTCAATCAAGGCCAACTCAGGACAGAGACACATCTGGATCACTGCATCCACCTCTGGAGCAAACCAAAATATGAACATGGACCTGTTCATGGAGCAAATCCAGAGGAGGCCATGAAAAGGCTCAGAGGTCTGGAGCACCTCTGCTATGGAGACAGACTAAGAGAGCTTGGATTGTTCAGCCTGGAGAAGACTCTGGGGAGACCTTCTAACATCTTCTGCAACCTAAAGAGAACCTTCAAGGGAGCTGGAGGGAGATTTTGGACAAGAGCACAGAGTGATAGGACAGGCGGAAGTGACTTCAAACTGACTTCAAACGGCTTCAAAGGGGAAAAGTTTTCATTAGATATTAAGAAATTATTTACTGTGAGGGTGGTGAAATACTAAAACTGTTTAACCAGATAAGTTGTGGATGCCCCATTAGAACAGTCTTTTGTGGATGTGGCAACAGAAAGGAATTCCAATTTCTAAGGACCTTTTCAGTTTCTAAGTTACCTAATTATATTATACATAATATGGTTCTGGTGATTGAGCAGGCAAAGTTGTGTCTTATGTTCATGTAAGGTAGCTCTCTCTCAATAAGTTACATTAAGTTAAATTCTGCAAGGTCAGAAATAAAAAAAACAACCTTAATAGACAGTTTTCTCACAAAACACCATCCCTTGAAACACTTTCTCTCTCTCAAGAATAAGGGAAATAAATGTAGGTCAGATCCACCTACACAGTTATTTGTAGCAAGTGCCGGTTTCTGCTGAGTGACTTTCTGTGGGTATTTAACAATACATTTATTCTTTGAGCACATATGGCATTAGTACACCTAACTTAGAAAATGTAAAGGGTGAATGTATTTGTAAGGTGTT
This sequence comes from Calcarius lapponicus, assembly GCA_039654755.1. Classification (NCBI taxonomy): domain Eukaryota; kingdom Metazoa; phylum Chordata; class Aves; order Passeriformes; family Fringillidae; genus Calcarius; species Calcarius lapponicus. The sequence goes on from CM077481.1 coordinate 2,700,684, forward strand.
ATGATATGAAGATCAAAAGCTAAGAAATAAATACCAGATTATTATTATTATGACTCATGGTATTCCTCACAACATTGAGTCATACTCTCTTTTCTATACAATTAAATGACAAAATGAGGCAAATGATGAAGTGTTAAAAGAAAATAAAAAACTAGCCAACCAAACAAAATTCAAAAGGCAAAACCAGCAAACAAACAAACAAAAAAAACCCAAAAAAACAAATGCCAAAGAAACATAATCATTTTTGGTCCCAAGACCAAAAAACAAATGCCAAAGAAACATAATCATGAATCTTGCGATATTTTCTGTTTTGGTGGACAATCACAAAGTTACAGCAGTTATAAATAAATTAGAATGGTTAGAACATCTATATACCTACAGAATCTAGACGGTTCTCCTTCCTTTTAATTTCCATTTCCTTTTCCCTTTCATTTCCCTTCCACTTCCCTTCCATTTCCCTTCCCTACCTGGAACTTCCCTTTTCTTCCCTTCCCTTCCCTTTCCCAGTAGTATGTGTGTCAAAGAAAGTGTATCTCACATTTCTCACCCCTTGCATACGCACATACCCACAACTTACACGCACACATAAATAAATAGAATTGCTTATATAAAAAGTGTTCAAGGAAAAGGTTGTGCTTGCCTGAAGCAGAGGCCAGATGCTTTGACTTCCAGCTTTCTTCCATCAAAGCTGTGCAGTTTCGAAATTAAAATCTGCAGCAATAATGAAACATATTAAAATGCATGCAAAGTCTTGAGGGCTTATAATATGCTAAAAACTGGCAATGCATGTTTACATCCATATATCAACTTGGATGTGCTGAAAAGATTTAAAGTGTAAAATATGCAAATATGTGTCATATTGTCACACTTGGTCTCCCTAATGGAACTCCCTTTCATCTCAACTCTCCTTAATTTCATGAATATTGCATGCCCCTCACACCTTTTACTCCTGCTGTTGCTAGGCTGAGAAGATTATGAAAATATGTTAATAGTAACTTTCATCAAATAAAAGTTGCAATATTGAAAATAATAAAAAAGTATCCTAAATACAAATGGTTGAGTTTTTAGCTAATTTTTCCCCACTGGAAGCTCAGATAACTACCAGCCAATTAAATTAATAAGAAAATAGTGGGGAAATTATAAAAATCTATGTATGTAAATTAATGAATTCAGCAAATATTTGTGTGCGTGTGTGTGTGCATGTGCATGTAAACATGACAAACATCTTGAGAAGTCTTTCTAGACAAAGAACCTCTGAAGGATTTTGGCATTGTGACACTTTTGTTTAAGCACAAGACTTTTTTTTTTTTTTTTTTTTTTTTTTTTTAGGACTGCTAAGCAAATTTAAGTAGTTTTGCTTTCTCACTTTCATTATATTTTTTTTTTTTCAAGTTTTCAGAAACCAGCATTTCTTTAATAAACAGAGCTGTTTGGAAATCTGAGCTAAAACACCTCTTTTTTTTTTTTTAATGGCTTACCTATATATTTTTAAATTGCTTGGATCATGTCTGGTAAATTGTTAATTTTTACTTTTTTCTTGGCATTGAAGGAGAGGAGAGGAGAGGAGAGGAGAGGAGAGGAGAGGAGAGGAGAGGAGAGGAGAGGAGAGGAGAGGAGAGGAGAGGAGAGGAGAGGAGAGGAGAGGAGAGGAGAGGAGAGGAGAGGAGAGGAGAGGAGAGGAGAGGAGAGGAGAGGAGAGGAGAGGAGAGGAGAGGAGAGGAGAGGAGAGGAGAGGAGAGGTCAAAACCCCCACAGTTGACACAGACATGGTACAGGCAATGATTAAGGATCATTTTAACAAAGTCACAGGCTTAAAAGATTATTGGCTTTCTGGGCTGCAAGTGAGCAATGTCAGTTCATGTCAAGCTTCTTGTCAACCAACACCTCCAAGTCCCTTCTACTCAGAGCTGCTCTCAATACATTATTCAAAGAAGAAATTGCAGCTCCTCCTCAGTTCATGTGTCAAGACATTAGGCTGGTGAGAATTTTGACAGAAAAACAGGTAGAAGTTGGATTGTTTCAAGCACCTTTCAGAAACCTCTCTGCACTTCATTACTGCGCTACCATGGTTGCTGTCGACAGATGGCATGGTGAAGCCTCTCTGTAATAATCATGTAACTTTCTAAAACTGTTCCTTTTATTATCTGTCCTAAGCTCATCTATTTTTAACTACTGAGATTTATTATAAATGGAATAGCACAGCTTATAAGGTCGGGTAACCCTTGATTACAGCTACTGTAAATCAACCTAGATTCATTTTAATGAGACACTTTTTTTTTTCATTTTTATTTTAAAGTGTTTTGAAAGAACAAACTTTTCATTGATTGTGCGTGGTCATTTCTCAGTCTTTTCCCCGCAAATTCAGTCCATGAACTTTCACATCTTATTTCCAGAAACTTTGAAAATTTTAATTTTCCCTCCTTTTTTTTTTTTTTTTTTTTTTTGGCTGAACCATTGGAAGTCTAAATAGACTGGTTGGTGTTTGAAATGGACGCATACTTAAAACCATATACTTGAGTTCTGTAAATCTCCCAAAATTTTAGGATATGCAGGTTGGGTTACATAAATAAAGCCATATAGATTAGACAATGAAAACATTATAAGCACTTCTGCTGCAATTTAAAAGGGTTTTTACTCTGCATTAATTAATAATAATCCCATGGTTTGGGAATCTCAAACCAGTTGAACTGGAAGTTCTCAAAACACAGAGAGGGTATTGGCCAAACACTCTACCTATAACTCACTCTGGGGCTATGACAACAGATCAGAGGTTCAGACTGACACTATATCTGCTCTTTAATTCCCTGGAAAAGTCCATCACTTATTTTCCAGCAGGGATCTGGCTGAAACAATGAGTTTCAAAACTGGACACAGACTTAGCACCAGGGGTTCCCATTCAGACAGAGTTTTAATTAGTTATCAGTAGGACGAGGTCTGCTTCCTCAAGCTGTCTTGTTCCACAGTTTTGGTTCAAACAAACCTGTGTCAACTGAAGAGCAGCCTTTCTTCTTCACTGATGTACCATTTTTCTTCCATTCTTTTGAGAGTTCTCATTGCTGGATTGAATCTCCCTGGTTGCTGCAGCCCATTTCTGATATTCTAGTTGAATGAAAATCACTGACAGAGTAAGGAAAAAGTGCCTGCCTCTTTCTCCCCATTAATGCTGTCTTCTGTTTATCTGTATGCAGAAAACTCAACATTTGAAAATATGTGTGATTAGATGGCATGTGTATTCCTTTAAGAGACTTTATTTCTTAGCAAGGCTTCTGAAGAGTCTATTTCTTTTAATTTTTCATAAAGTGTAGCTTATGAAAAATTTAAATGAAATCATTTAGTAGTGATTGCTCCATAAACACAACATGAACTCCTTTAAAATTCCAATTATATAGGAGCTCACCTTTTTAAGTGGTTTTGAATGAAAATAGCGAAGCAACTGCACTCCTTTCAGATGGATGGGTGTAAAACCAAGGGCTTGACAAATTCCAACCATTAGAAGTCTGTGGTTTCCCCCATACACCTCATGCAAATACAGCATGTATAGCCAGATGATCTGGCTAAATTCCAAATGGAATAATTACATTCTATCTACTTAAAGTGCTCCCATCATTTTCACTTTCAGGCAACATCCTTTTTCCTTTCCTCCCCTCTGATGATGACATGTTCCACTATGGAATTAGTGGTATTTTGCTTGTTGTTAAAATAAGAATAGCCCTGCATTTACACATTTACAGGAGACAATAGGAGAGAAGCTGAATAGACAGATATTAAGTTATGATAAGACTGCTGACAGACAGATATTAAGTAATGGTATCATGGTCACTGAGAAATGTATGTAGAGAGCATAGCAAGATGGCTCCACATAAATCAATAAAGTTCTGTTAATTTGCACCCTTTGGAAGACTAAATCTAATAGATTAAAAGACACAGGCCTGATCCTTACCCTCGTGAAACAAAAAATGGGATCAAATCTTTCAATGTAGACCAGCTTAACACATGGCAAATATGACCAAAAGCATAATATTTTACTTCACTGACTTCAGGAAGAAGACTCTTTATTTAACTTCAGGCATGTACTCTGTTTTTTATGAAAGGGGTAACTTGCTGGAACACAGAAGTTAATTTCAATTTTCATGTGAGAGCCAAACTCATTCTAATAGTTATTGAACATCTCAAAAAAGAAGTTATGTGCTTTTAAACACAAACTTGCAGCAAAGTTTCAGCATAAATATTTCTTAATTTGAGCACAAATTCATGCTTTCTATCGGTCTGACAGTGTACTCAGTAGCACATCCTTTATCATGCTTTTTGAGTACATTCACTGTTCCTGAGAATAATTGCCCTTTTACTAACGTATATATAAAGAGAAAATGCTTGTCAGAGTTTTTGTACTAAACCAAACAAAAAGTAGATAGATAATGTTTTCTCAGATTTAGAAAACATACTGGCAAACACATTTTTCCATTATTCAACAAGCCTGATTTTAAACATATATTTCTCTCTGTAGCATAAGCGTGTTACCCCTTGCTCCTCATCGACTAGGGAGGATAATTCATTCTTTCTCCTTTTACAATGTCCCTTTACATATTTGTGGGCAGATATTTTATGTCTCTCCTCAATCTCCTTTTTGCCAGACTGAACATGGCCAGCTCTGTTAACCTTTCCTCAAACTGGAGGCATTATTTTCCAGTCCTTTTTATTATTCTCTTTCTCTTCTCATAATCCATTCCAATCAGTCTTTTCTTTTTGAAATACAGGGCATAATGCTCCATTGTGACATTGGTTTCTTAGAAAATAAAGAGGGAGAAAAAAATCGAGAAAGAGGAACATGTCGACATTTGGGAGTTCAAAAGTGCAATTTAACTGCATAGGCTCAACATGCCTGAAAAGTTTCAGGACTTAACTTTTATGAAAATAGTATACATGTGCTTGAAATCAGTGTGGTGATAATTCAATGAATAAAAATATGCAGATTGTTTCATCTATGTAATGTTTTTTTTATTCACTACCCAGTTTCTGTAATGCCTCAAATAATGCATGTGAGGTTTGATCTTGCAAAGCCTAATATAAATGACCAATTAACAATGCACGTCTTCCTGGGCCTTTCATCCTCCATGTGAGAAAGGCTATGAATGTTCCTGAACCAATATAACATGTAAGCCAATCCTGTAATGGAAACATTATTTTCCTAGGATCCTCTTGATGATTTTTTGCCATAGTGCTCCGTAGACAGCATTTGCTGAACTTGTCTTTATGAAGTGTGATTAACGCTTTTACCTCTTATTTCTCTTTAAAAATTTATTTTTGCTGATTTAATGCTGTTCCTTCACATATCCAAGACTGCAATGCGTTTTCTTTCCAGATTAGATTCTTGGAAGATATTAATTACCTCTAGAGGAAGTTAATGCATTCTGCTCCCCAAGCTGCTAGCCAAAGCCCAGGACCTCAGGGAAGTTGCCTGTGAACTTCACACTGTTTGACAGCAAGTGTCAGACACAGTCAAGTTGGGTCCACAATTCCAGGCACAGATTAGATAATTGTCTGGGCAAATGTCAAACGATAACTGTGTGTGTACATAATTATCCAATCTGCACATGTAACCCTCTTAATGCTTGCAAATTAGGCATGCAACTTCATCTACAAGTTACTTGAATGTGTTTTCACACTCATCTAGCTAAAAAGTCAGGCATACAAACTGTAATAATTATGCTATTGCGATGATTCTACTCTCGCTTGTGAGAGTCTAGATTGCACATTTTCATTCAATGACAATTCTCACAAACTGTATAAAAGTCTTTTAAGTTTGAGTAGAATCAGGTGCTCGGTTTTTAGTTTCAATCTCTGAATTTTAGATGCACTATGGAAATAGAAAGTGGAATCCTGTTTAAAATGTGATTGAAACCATCACTTGTTAAGCTATTTGTTTCTTTCTGCATTGTCTGGCTTAAGCCAGAAGAAAATTAAAATATATATTTATGCTATGCGCTGAGCTTTAAGTTATTAAGCCCCCCAAATCAATGTATTCATACTTTTTTCTTTACTTTCTGTAATCCTCTCTGCTGGACCTAGGAAAATAGACTAAAACATTCCAGCTTCTGTTTACACTTGTAATCCCCTTCTCATTCTCATTCAGAGCACTCATAGACATGCTGATGGAAAGCCCATTGAAATCCACAGAAAAGATTTCCTTTGACACCAGTGATCACTGGATTAGGACATAAGTTGCCCAGACTGCCAGAGATTCATTCTGCTCCTTGTTCTGAAAGACAGAAAAAAATAATTTTGTCGTTTTTTGTGGGGCAGAGAAGAGAATTCCAATGCATTTGAAGTGTAATCCTAATTAACACAGTACTAAAGAGGACAACTTTGCTGGCCTGGAGTCCTACTGATATGCTTCCTCCAAATCCCATAATATAACTGTCCTTTTTGAGTTCATTTGGACTTTCTCATAAGTTCTCAAAAATGAATGCAAAATGTTCCCTCACACTTCTCCTGGCACGCTTTAAGAGCGTAGATTAAATTTCATCAGCCTTTGCTGATTTGACAATGTTCAGGTTATCCCATATTCTTTAACCCAGGCTATCCTAATTCTACCTCGTGGCCTCTTTCTGCCTTTGCTAACTATCATTGCCTTTTCACTGTCAGCTGAAGCATCAAACCCATCAAGCATTTCAGAATTCTCCTTACCATCTATTATCTGCTTCTTCCCCTTCTGCTAAGTAGCAGACTTAACATTTTCTTTTGTCCACGCTTCACTTCTTAGGCTCCTGGAGAACTTTTTCTTGATCCATTTTACTTCCTTTGCTAATAGCACCTCATTTTGTGCCTTTGACTTTCTGACTTCTGCTCTTACATGTCCTTACTTTTCTCCTGTAAGGGACCCTGTGTCAGAGACTGTGAACCAATTTCCACTGTGCTGTTTCACATTTGAATGGAATGTTAAATATTTAAACAGCAAAGTTCTTCTTGTGGTTGTTAAATCAGTATTAAGTGATAGTCAGAGTCAGTATTCAGGGAATAGAATGGTCCGGTCCTCTGACTCACAGTCTCAAGTAAATTGCATTGGGGCCAAAAAGCTTTTAAAAAGGGAGATATTGTACTTAATTGAAGATTTTCATACTTTTTTCCTCTACAGGCAGCTTTATTGTCCATTTTTTCTGTTCTTTGAACAAAATGGTTTTAGTTTTTTTTTTTATTAAAATAATTTAAAATAATACATGAAGAAATAAAGTTATAGTTTTTTTTTTCTCAAAAATTTCAATTATATTTTTTACTGCATCTGTTGAGCTTCTGAAGCATTCAAAAATTCATAAGAAATATAATTTGGAAATATTTTGACTGAAAAAAAAATTATTTCTATTTCAGGGCGAGAGAAAAACTGTTACAGGCTTTTTTAGTAGCTAGACTGTTATATTTAAAAACACAGAGTTTTGTCTGTTTGTTTGTTTGTTTGTTTGTTTCTCCCTGCATAACAGTATTTAAATAAGAATATGGTTTCCTTACTAAAATATTAAAAAAAAACAGAAAGACAAAACTGCATGCCCCCTCAAAAGCATAACCCCTCTCCAGATTTCCAGAATTATACAAAGAAATAATTTTCAGTACGAAGGCTTTGGCTATATGTACTGCTGACCATAACACCTCTTCTCTCACACACTAGCCAGCAGATGGACACTGTAGAGAAAATCTTTAAAGTACAAGGCCCTGTGGCTGCATTTCCTGGAAAGTAAAGTTCTCCTTGGGCTGCATGGGCACTTATATAACAGGAACCAAAATGTCTGCTTCCACCACTCTGGATCTGAAGTTTTTAAAGATGTTTCTGATGCAAGACCAGCTGATGAAACCTGTGTTTTTTCACTGCCTCAAGTAAGGCATCCACTGTCACATGTGGATTGGCGTGCACATTCCAGCAAATTTGTGAAGTTTCAATGCCTAAGGCTATAAATACATGACTAACTGTCTAAAAGTGTCTGAGCAGGTTAAGTATGCAATTTCTCTTAAAAGAAGTTAATCTAAAAATCTCACAAAGCTTCTAATGGATTTTTTATCAATATGATACCAATTATATTTACATTATGATACAGAGTAAAAGGGGGTAATTTGTCTCTTGGGAAGGCTGAGGAGAGAATGCAGCATCCCAAAAGGTATTTACAGGAGAATAAAGTGGATAACAGCCTTTATTCACACACTTAAAAGTCAGAATTCACTGCTTGTTCTCAAATAACTTCTGATCTTGAAGTTAACAATTACATAACAATCCTATATCTTCAATATCAAATGGTCTTTGTCATGTTCATCTCTGGATAGAAATCTTTTGGTCTTGGCTTCCTAAGCTAAGTTGGTTTTTCTTCTACGTCCAAAGCAGGGTGGAGTTTCATATTGAAGAGAAGAAACATCTTTCAAGAAAACACAGCAGCATTCCAGATGCTGCAGCTGTTCTACATTGTGTTCTCCTTTCCTTTTCCTTTAGTATTCCTCCCCCTAGATCTATTTTTACTTTGTTTTCCTTTCTCTCCCAGACAGTAAAGGAATTGACGAGACTGAGAATTTACCCTCAGCAATGGCTGCAGTTCTGCTGTGCTTGTCAAAATCTGTATGGACACTGATTATTGCCAGAGGGGTTTCACGTTGTTCTTTTGTTGGGCTTTTTTGGTTTAGTGTTTTTTTTTGGTTTTTTTTTTGGTTTTTTTTGGGTTTTTTTTTTTTGGTACAATTTACTGGTGATCAAACTCTGTCAAGATAAAGGTCATATTCTACTTGTAGAGTAAAAGAAACTGATTTTGAACAAAATACTTACAATATCTGTTTTTGTACATTAAAGATGAGCAGGAGGTGGAGGAAAAAATAAAAAGATTACCTGAATGTCATTAAAGAAAAAGGAAGCTCAGAGAAACAAGGGAAGTTCTGGGAAGTTCCAGGAAGGGAAGGGAAATATTCACTGCTGCCAGGGAAAATAATTACGGCATTTAACTTTCTGGGTTTTTTTTTCCTTTTGATGCTGTTCCTGATTTCTTCAGATGGAATTAAAATGAAACAGTTCTATTGTGCAGAAATTCTATTTAATACAAAAATCTGTATGGAGTTAATTAATTAAACTGGCAGTAATGTATCAACAAAATTGAACCTAGCACTGCTCATCATTGAGAAAAAAGCACAGAGGTGGAACTAAGAAGATTTCAGTAGTGTTATGAGAATTATCTGTACAATTTATTTAATGTTTACTCCTTCTCTACCCTATAAAGTACAAGAATCAAAGTTTCATCTTCTGTAAAATTATTTAAAATAATTGCAGTTTGGAAGACCAAGAAAAGTAGGAAATGTGTGGCAAATATAAATGTACTATGATCCAGATGTTCAGTAAAGAAAAACCTTGCTTTAACATTAATGCATATTTGTGCTCAAAAATATTTTAGAAATTTTGATTGCCAGAATAAGTTGCTCTTTCTCAAGAGCATTATGCAATATGCATTTAATTCACTTATTTTAACATAGACTATATTTATCCTCTGGACTGTGTCCGCTATTAGACTTCTCCTCTGGCTGACCTGATAGACTGAAGAACCCTCAGTGATCTATACTGAGGTCTCTTCCTAATATCACTTCTCAGTCTGTTACAAACACTGGATCAGACATCCTTTGGCACCTCAGATTTCAGCAATAAATGGACAGAAATTGCTCCAGGTAAAAATCTCTTTAAATGAACACCAAGAAAGGTCTTGGCTACACCTCCTACAGATGAGCACAGCTTTGGCAAAGAATGTAGTCAAGGACTGACTGTTGAAGTCAAGACACCTCCCTGTTGCTGTTTGCTTTGCTTGATCAGTGTCTGGGTGAGTCTGGGTATGTTTACCCATTTCATTCTTGTATGCAAAGTGGAGACACAGACCCCACCAGCCTTTCCAGGGGAGAAGGTTGATGCAGTTGTATTTAGATGGAAGAACAGATTCTACTCTTTTCAAATCAATTGCAAAATCCTTTACAGGCACTGCATCTTATTATTATTGTACTCATTTTCACATGCGCAAACATATAAAACCCTTCCCTCAAAATAAACAATGGAGATGCAGCACAACAGATTATTTCTTAAAATTTGTGTGATTTATTTTAAAAAGGTATATATATATATATATTTAAATATATATATATTAAAGTATATATGTAAGTATGCATATATATGAGTATATATATATATGTGTGTGTATATGTATACATATAAAAAGTACATATACATACATACATATACATATATATACACATATATACATATATATATACATGCATACATATATATATATATGTATATGTGTGTATATATATGTATAAGGAATCCCAGAGCAATTTGCCTGCAGAAACATGCACATCTATTTTCTTGTGGTTAAAGCTCCTTTTTTTTTTTTTTTTCCCAAATTTGGTTTTGAGTGAGTGTGAACAAGAAATAGATCAAAACTGTTATCTGGCACATTCCTTGTGTGTTGAAGCATTCAGCCAGCCCAGGTTTGGAAACTGCAGGGAACCTTGGTGCTTTTTGCACAGTGAACTCAGAAGAGCTTTTATATAAATTTCTTTAATTTTTTTTTCTGGTTTCATTTCTTGTAATTTCTACTGTGGTTTGCCAACTGCTCTGAATGCTTTCAAGTCTTAGTCCCTCTCTCCACTGGAGCTTTCCTTTGCCTATTATATTAGTACTCTAGTGGCCACTGGCGTTATTCTCCCTTTTCATATTTCCTTTGTCCTGTATATTTTTAATATCAACTCCCCAGTCCACGGTAAACCACACAAACCTCATGCCCACCTCTGTGGTTTTGTTAATTTTGAGTGTTTAGAATTATACTGTTGGACTTCTTTTTTTTGATCAACTGCTTTTCTTTTCTCAGTTGTGTTCCATCAGCAAATTTCATGTCCTTTGTGCGTATTTTTATGCCTACCTTTGAGTTGCTGGTACATAAACTGAACACAATTGGTTCTTGTACTGATCCTGTTATCACAAGGGACACTTGAAAACCTCAGTTACCCCAAAATTGTGGACACTGCAGTTTTAGCATCTTTCTAAAGAGTAAAAAAAAGCTTATTTTTGCAGGTTACCAAGTTTTCATTAAAAAATATATATTGCCTTTTTTTCCCCTTCTTCTTTCACTTGAATTACTAGGGTGGCCTTAGACTAAGTAAGATAATATGCTGTTTTCTTTTCAAAGGTGAGCTGAAAAAACTAAAGTGGAAATTGAGTTAAGTTTGATTTATGTGTTGTGTGTGCCCACCAGCCAGTCTGTGGGGGAATTCATCATGTGGAAAAGATGCAGATAGCCTTTTCTGAACTGAAGGTTACTCTTTGTTGAACTCTTGCAGCTCCTGGCATGCTGACACAAACTGAGAATGCATCACAGTTGCATTGCAGATACTCCAATATCAAGCCCCTAAACCAGTACACAAGGTTTTATTGGGTAATTTTTACTTTACTGTTAGTGTTTTCACATGTACCTATAGAAGTTGAATATCAATATTTTAGCTCAGGGTCACACAGAACTTGCAAACCTTTGCACACAGATGGTAAAGGTGTAGTTTGTTGGCTGGAATTTCTTGGGAAAGAAAAGCCTGTGTTTGTGTGTATGACTGCATGTGTATGGGAAGATAATATATCCAATTTTCTTTATGCCTATCCCTATAATCTTTCCAAGTAAGCAATTGAGGGAATCTCCAACACAAAGCAGCTAAATTAAGGTCATAGAGAAGATAGCAAATGCCAGTATTTCATAACTTTGCAGTATTTAACTGTGCAAGATTGATGATTGCCTAATTTGCTATTGCATGAAATTTACTAAAAACTAACAAAAAAACCCAAGAAAAGAAACAAACAAACAATAAGCCCAAAACAAAAACAAAAACCCAAAATAAAATAAAACAAAACTATAAAACAAATAAAGAAACCCGTCTTTCTCTCAGAATTAAACTACATTGCACAATGACACCTTGTGTAATTCTGTCAAGTTTACTCATAAAAATTTCAGACAGCTTTCATTTGGGCTAAGAAAGTGACCAGTCATGAAGTAGAGGATTATTTTTATCCCTGTTAAAAATCATACTCATGTTTTTTTTATGTTTCTTCCTCACAAAGGATGAATGGACAACTATTGGTCAATTCTGGAAGGAAATCACCGCTGCTTAAAACCATCTTGTCACCACTGCTTGTCACCATCCCTATGGTTACAACTTATCTGCATTTACTTTCGTCCACCAGTCTTGTTTTCATCTTCCCCACTGCTGTTTGTGGCTGCGTTATTGAGGAAAGCATCATTGTCTTTAGAATTTCTCCATTATTCTCCTATCTTCTGATATTTTTTTTCCCTCTGACTTATATTTTCATTTTCTTCTCTTTAATCTCATCGCCACCTTCAGAGCTGGAATTCTTACTCTCACTCTTCTGTCCAAAAGTGGGTAGGAAGGTGGCAAATAGAATCATTACGAGGTCCCTATGTGTGAGATTCCTGTTTATACCTCTGGGATCAGATGATGTGAGCTTGTTTGTATTCTCTCTGCTCACCAACACCTTAATAATTTTCTGTGATCTCTCCAGTTTCTCATCTCTCTGTTCCACTACACCTCTTTGCCTTTGAGTTAGTCTGAGCCCAAAAGAAGTACTGATTCTAGCCCTTTGCCAGCTGATCTGACCCCACAGAAAGCATTTTCAGGCAATGAGAAGGAAGGGCAGGAGCAGGAGACAGCTCAAACATTGTCCACTACTTTATAAAGCTAATCCATGCACCTCTGTTTACATGGAGGTCCCATGCAGGGAAAGAAGAATGACCGGTTCACAGAGATTTATCAGACAATGTAGGAAAAAATCTGACAAGCTCCTCTTCTCTTTATTTTTCTGCTGGCTTGCTTTTAACACAAGGAAAATACGGTATAAGTTCTAGAGGAAAAAAAAAAACAAGAAAAAACAAAAAACCAACAAAACAAAACAAAAAAAGAAAAAACCACAAAAGACTATAGCAGATGAATAAGATGAATAGAAGTGAAAAAGGAGGTTGAAAAACTGAAGAAAAATGTAAAACTTGATTATATGCATTGCTAGCAGTTTTGTCCACCATACATATAGTAAATATCATTCAGTGGGACCTATCTGAATTAGAGACTTGGGATGTATTTTTTAGCAAGACAGAACATCTTAAGCATTTGTATGAGCTGGGATTTTTAATGTATTTGTACTTTTATGCATAAACAATGGATAAAAAATGAACATAAGCCTTCAATACCTCATTTCTATCCTCTCCCCTCCCACGCTTTAAATATTTGATACTTAAATAAAATAAAATGCATTCAGTTGTAATGACAATGTGATGTAGATTGTTTTTGCCAAATTCAAGCTCAGTGGGAAATTATTTTCTTCTTCCTGGAAAAATTGAACACTAATTAACCCTCTGGAAGTACCTGTTTAAACTGAAGAGTGAGCTAGAAATTTAAAGGAACGTTTTTAAATAGCTTATCTTAGTTAACTTTTTTTATTGTGCAAAAATGTTTGAGCATTACTTTATTTTTCTTTCTCTCCTCATCCGCCCTCCCTTCTTGTGTCCGATGTAGGCCAAATCCTGCCAGGCAGATTAACAGAAACTCAATAGGCCAAATTCCAATGTGGTTTAAATAAGAGGTAAATTGGCAATATAAACAAGTGTAATTTACATACTGAATGTTAAGAGCTGTTGAAAGAATTGTGTGGAGGAAGTCACTCACAGTGCATATCAGGGTTTTTTAGTCCAACAGAACCTGGAAACTATGCCACACAATACTGAACACCATCAAATGGTATTGTATATACTAATATATGCCTTAGTACTGACAGAAGAAGCAAGAAATACAGATAAAGAAACCTGTTCACAGATCTATGTAAAATCTTTTTGGAACAATAAGAAAACTGACAGGCATAGCATAATATGGTCAGAGCTTATAAACTAATCCAATAAGGATACAAAAGGAGAAGTAACATCCAGAGTTAGTTTTTATTAATTTTCTCATCTTTGGGTTGTAGAAAAATGTGTCTGTCTTCCTCTTTATGTGGGTTTAGTCCTATCTGAGGTTTTTCTTCTTGATCTGGATGACTATATTTCAAATGAGGGACAGCAAATGTTTTATGGCACATGGTTACAATTCAAAATGAATTTGAGAAAGCTCAAAAAAGGAACTTTCTTCAGTAGAAGGACAAGTAATTTTTTAAAAGCCAGTGATTGTGAAAATACAAGATAGGAATCTGTTGCTTTGCCAGCAGATCAACAGAAAAAAAAAAGCCATGTCTTTTTAATGAATCATTAGATTAATATAAACCAGTCATATGGCCTTTCCTTAATAGAAACAAACAGCATTCTGAAATGTATAACTGAAATTCTTCCCTACAAAACCTACTCAGCTTTCAGTCTCAGAAAGAACATTGTCCAATTGAGATGTTGCCTTTCTGGTTAATTAGGGAGGTATTAACAAAAGTGAAGGCAGAAATCAGAATCCCAGAAACATCACCTAGGACAGAGCATGGAATGCAAGCTGCTCAGCCTAGGAGCGTTGTGTGGGAGGACACAATCAGTCTTCAGAGAAAGGAATAACCTTCATTTTTCATCACCTTGACCCGCTGGAAAAGACAAAAGGGTTCTAAAACCTAAAAGGGAAATTTTGCTTCCCATATTAGGAGGAGCTGCTGGCAGCGAGGCAGGGGAAGCATGAGGAAAGGTTGTCTGCGGAAGCTGCGCCGTGTCTACCCTTGACAGCCCTGGAGATGAGATTACAGAAACATCTGCAAGGCAGCAGCAGTGACAGCCAGCCAGGCGTGGGAACAGAAGGTGGAATTCCGTCCTCGGGAGGCCTGAGGGGTCTCCTTCTGCCAGGGGAAAATGTCTTAACTTCCAGCAGATTCTGTGATGTCGTGGGCAATGACAGGAAGTCATTGGTCCTATTGCCCCTTTGAATAGCTAAATGGAAGTGCATTGTTGCCTGTGACAAGTTATTTGCTTAGTATTATTTTTCTATGGTCCAGCAGGGGTTGGATATTCTGCTCTTAAGCAGCCAGGATGAACAATTTTATTACTTCAAATCCTTATTTTGTAGTGGTGTATCTCATTGTGCTGGTGCACGCAGGAAAGAGGAGAGAGATAACAGGATTATAGCCCATATTCACCATGGTTTTTATTCATGTGCTTGGAGAAGGGTTTCATACTATAGTCGCAGGAAAATTATAGTCACCATCATAAGTTAACTCAGATTTTTGGATCTCTGAGTCATTGGACAGAGGTTCTCCTCTCTTTTTACTAAATAGAACCTGAGATGGAGAAGCTTCTTCTTGTTCAAACTCCTGAGTAGTTATCTAAATTTAGGAAGGATGGATCTGCTGTACTCCAGTTTACATAAAATGTCGGTTGTTACTTATGCTGATTCCCATCACAGTCCTGATTTAATAAAAATGAGTGTTTTGTTTAACAGAACTTCTAGATTGTTGTAATACAGACAGACTTTAGCTATGCCTGTCAGTTTTCTTATTGTTCCAAAAAGATTTCACATAGATCTGTGAACAGGTTTCTTTATCTGTATTTCTTGCTTCTTCTGTCAGTACTAAGGCATGGAGACCATCTGGCCTTGGAAAATTTTTCTTTTTTTCTCATGATGCTGATTCTTGTAAAGACAATTGTCCAAAAGGGGAGCAAGAGAAGGTTGTATTTTTCTTTGATTTTTCATTGACTAGAATGTCTGTCTCCAATTGCAAATTGACTTAAATTCTTTCTATCTGCTGCTGGGAACCTAATCGAAATGTAAATTAAAATAAAAACATTTCTTAGGAAAAAAGAGGGAGAGGAAAAACTGTAATCATTCAGAACCTTAGTATATTTCATAGTGTCCTAATTATTTTTGTGCCATTTTTCTCTTGATTCCAAAAATATTTCTAATGATATCACTCAGGTTTATTCGAAACTTAAAGAGTTGGAATTATTTTATGAATAATCAGAGTGGAATACTATAGAAACTCAAATTCTTTCCAGACTTGTAGACAAATGGAGAAGCTGTTCACCAACTTTAGGCAGTGACAGCAGATGGAAAGAAGCCAAGCAGAAGACTTTGACTGCTTTTTTACAGGACTAAGAAAGAATAAGTACAAGCACATAGTATCTTTTAATTACTTTTTTTTTTCCTTTCTGGTGACTTTTTAAAATATAAGCATGAATACAAAGTCTCAATCTCAGAAGAAATCATGCCTAAGCAAAATATTTGCTCTCTACCTGCAATTGCTAGAAGGCTCCATGTGTTACTGACTTCAGCATTTTGTTTATAAATTATCTTTTGTATTAGAAAAATATTATTTCTCTTTCCTTCTCCCTCTCCCTTTCCTAAAATATGCCTGATAGGGTAAGGTGGCCTGAGATTCTGGACCTTATTTTGAATTTTGCAGCTCTAGGGTTTCCTGTCCAATTTTATTCTATGAAATATGCGTTCCTTAAAATGCATTCAAAACTACCTTGAACTGGTTATAACTTACACAGTCTCTCAGCACCAGAACATCAGTTCACATGGAATTAAGCAACAAGGAGGCAAAAGTAGCTAAATCCTGGTGTTTGACACCTTTTGGGAAAGAAACTCCAGGGCCATGTTCCTGGTGGAGAGCTGCTCTCATCACGCTGCCGCAGGTTTGACACAGGCTGGCAACCCCCAGTTCTGATTTTCACAGGGAGCTCAAGCAGAGAAGCTGACACTGAGGGAGTTTTTCTTTTTTGAGCATAGCTAATACTTTTTTTATATCACATTGAGGGTCTCACAGCAAGAGCTCATTCCATCACATCTCCTTATGATCTGCTGGATAAATGAAAAGGTTGTTGGAATTTAAAGACAAAAGAAAACAGCTGGCATCTCAACACCAGCATTGCACAGGTCAAATCATTGCGCCCTACATGAGGTATTTTACCTGTGTATACTCACCACAGTAACACACAATTTCTATAACTTACCTTTCAGAGTGTTACCTCTTAATGCAAGGAGAACCACAGAGAGAAACTGCTTTGTGTTTTCACTGTCATAAAAATAATCTATTGGGTTTTGTTTCTTTTTCTTTCTGATCCTAATATTTGAATAATATGTTGTTTTATACATCCTTTTAAAATTATATTTGTTCACCACTGAATTAAAATCTTTATTTTCAGCACTTTTAAGGAATCTAAATTAACCCACCAAATAAATCTATTTTTTTGCCTTCATCTTAATTCTACAAAGGAATGGAAAATAAGATGCTAAAAGAGCTTATTCTTTCAGCTTGACTAATAAAGGGCACTCAGGTTCTCTGTTTTCAGTTTTTAAATTACTGTTTGAACCACCTTCCTTCGGGTAGTGAACTCTAAAAGAGTATTCACACACCTTGGTGCTTACCTTCAGCTGGAAGTAGGCATGTCGTTAAATTTACAAAGTAAATTTTAAATAAAAGCAGCATAAACAATAAATGTTTGAAGATGGCCGAATAGCATATGAAAACAGTTCCAGGCAACAAAACAGCAAAAAAAAAAACCAAAAAAAAAAAAAAAAAAAAAAATCTGGAGCTCAGTTCATAGTTTTGTGTGAGACGTCTCAAAGGGGTAGCAGTGCAGCCACACAGGTTTGTCACAGCCTTGGGTGCTGTGCCTCCCTGCAGCACCACTGGGTTCCAGGCAGGGCACTCAGGGACATCCCTGGTGCCTTCAGACAAGCCTGTGCGGGCACCAACTCCAAGTCCCAAAGAAAACCCTCATTTTACCACCCTGTCTGAAGTGTGTTCGTGTTTCTGGCTGCTGCATTTCTTCCTCTGCCTCTGCTCTGATTCAGCAGCCCAGTAAATACAGTAATGCCGATGCTAATAAGAAGCCATGGGGTTTATAGTAACTACATGCTGATAACAGGTTAAGGCTTGTATTAGCAGAACAGCATAAATCCTCAGGACCTGTCAGGCTCTGCCTGGACTTGTCTTGGCTGGCCTTGAGCTTATTTTAGCTTGCTCATTAATTGTAGCAGTAATTTGCCGCTATGGCTGTTCTAACCAGTTATTAGCTTTAGCATAACCTCATCAATTGTGTAGTTTAGCACCTAAAGAATTCATACCACATAAGGCAACAGTCTAACAAACAAAACGACAGCTTTGTGAGCAAAGATGTGGGAAAGTAAGAAGATGAGGAATGATAAAACACGTCTCATAACACATAAAACTAATCCCTAAATGACCAAGACTAAGTAGGAGGAAGCTCCAAGTTTTTATCACACTTAAATTTCATGAGGTGAAATGGCTGCAGGTAAGCCATTCTCTTTATACCCCACTCTCCAGAAAACTCCCCTAAATTAGCAGATCCCAGGGAAACTGAAGTTTTATCCTTTTTTTTTTTTTTTCTGTTTTTTTTAGTTTAACTTGCTTCCAACACAGCTGTGAAAGTGTGACACTCAATGGAGCATTGGCAAAAAAAGAGCACCCATGTCGTTCCTCAAAAGAATATTACTAGGTAAGGCCTTATTATCTTAATTTATTATTATCTCCAAAATTTTTCTGAAGTCAGTCTAAAACATCAATATAATATTGCTGGTCATATCACACAGGAGAAAAAATAAAAGCACAATAAATTAGAGTAAGATGGGCATCTTGTTAAACTTGGTGTAGATTTTCAGTGAGTAAAAGGCCTCCATTGAACAAAGCTCAGTAGAAAATAAGAAATCTAGAAAGAATTAGCAGTCTGTACCCATTCATTGAGGAACCATATTTAGGAAGACCAAGTCCAAAAAAGAATATGGTGGTGGTGGTGGTAGTGGATGCTTAACTGGACATGGTTTCCTAAATGTTATATGAAAAAAGAAAAAAAATAGAGAGGATTAAGGTAAAAATATTCAGAAAATGCAGGAAACTGAAGTGAGGTGTTTTAACTTTGATAGATTACTTAATTAGCAGCAAAGATCTCCACTCAAAGAAAAAAGTTCTGTTCTAAGAGACTTATAGCAAGGAGGTGTGTGAAGCATGGGTCACACTCAAGGTTTGCTCTTTAGTTCAAGAGGCAAAGTGAGCATATGGCCTGTGAGAAGCAGGAAATAAAATTAGGCCAAGAATTAATGTAAACTGGTTTTATCTAACTTTTTGCTAGACGTAGCTGGCTTATATTATCTCTCTAGGCTCGTGCAATAACCATGAAAGGTTCAGGTGAATTGTCAAACAAGGCTGGACTGGGGCCCTGCACATCCTTCCTACAACTAAAAAGGGCTGAGACCAAGTGTTTAATTTTGTTTAGATACTTAGTTTAGATAGCTAACAAGGATATGAAAGATATCCTATTCTGCAAATATTCGCCTTTTTTCAATATCTCAGGGAATGTGAAAGCAGCTGATGCACTACCTGTTAAAACTTTTAAAGGATCTTTTTAAGTGCATTCTTCTCTTCATATTTTGGCTACATTAAGCAATAATTCTCTGGAAGCTCTCATTCTCCTAGGTATGGACAGCTCATGGAAGAGAGAAACTTCAATACAGACAGCAGAAATATACTTGATTCCAAAAATTGCAGTGATTTTTTAACCTTCAGGAAATTTTTATGCTTGTTCAAACTATAATGAGCAGACAAACAGGTGCAGAAGAATAGATCTATATTTATAATCCTTACTGTCCATTACAATTACTGTTAAAGTATATGGATAAAATGCATATAACTGGTTAATTTTGTGATTCTTATTACAGAGAAAGGAGAAGATTTTGATTCACAGGAAAATTTAAAAAAAAAGTCACACTAGGAGTTGTTTTTTAGTCAGGATCCTTTGCTTGGTTCCCAGGTAGATAGGGGAGATTGACATCCAGGATGAGCTACAGTAAATGCAAAAAAAACTCCAACTACATTTAAACTCAATAACTTAGTATTATGAATAGTGGTGTTCCTAAGCAAACGAAACATTTGAAAAGTGAAGGATAGCTGGACAAGGACAAAAACCATTATAATATAACATTTTTATTTTTTAAAGTAAAGGTAAAGCACCCAGGATTATGTTTAGATTGCTTTTAGTCCACTGATTTGTAAACTACACTGTATAGAAGAAAATTTTGTTTCAGTCCACTGACAGTGGAATAGAAAATTGATAAACTGAATAAAGGAGCCTCTGGTTCTTTGTGTATCTTAATATTTAGAACATTTTTCTAGAAAATAAGGAACATGAACAGGGAGTTCAGATTGGTCTTTCATTTCTCTGAAAGAGCATTTTCTTTACAATAAAATTGAAGGGGGGAAAAAAAAGAAAATGAGTTCTTAATATAAGCAGGATGTGATTAAACACATGTTTCCAGTTCTATATGTGAATGTAAAACTGAGGACTGCTCAGCCTGAGGTAGATTGGTATTTTATCCTAAAAGGGACTAAGTGCTGTCAGGAACAGGTGGAACAGAGAGCAAGTGTTCCTAATTGCCTTCTTAGAAAAGACTCCCAAATTTCAGCCAAGTTCCAATTGAGGCAGAACATAATCAGTGTGACTCTTGTTTTCAGTCTAGAAACTGAAATGTTCCAGGAAATGCCATCTACAGCTCTCTGTAGGAGTTTTGTGTGGGCAGAGGAGGGGAGGTGGGATTATGGTACTTTGGATCTGATAAGTTTTCTTTCTAGTTTCTTGCTTTGTCCTCTTTTTGTTGGGGTTTTTTGGAAGGGGTTGATTTTGTTTGTTTCTTTCTTTTTTCTTTTTTTTTTTTTTTTTTTAAGTTAACTAGAAGCTGATTCTCTAGGGGTCACAGTCTGGTACATTTCCCAGAACTCACTTGGCCTTGCAGAAAGTAATTTAAATAAATGAATGATAAGTAAACTCTTTTGTAGAGCATCACTTCTACACTGAAACAGGGGTAACTGTTTTGGGTGAGCAGTCAAACATTGAAGTATGTAGCAGCTCTAGGCAGGTTTTCTTTTCGGAGTAAATTTCAGCTCTTTGAGGGATACAAGGCTTGGATGAGAGAATATTTTAGGAGTAATAAAAATTTTTCTTCCAGTATATGAAACAAATTTCTAAACTCTATGTTAAATTTATAGATAGATATTACTTCATAAAGCTTTCATGTCCTTTTTTTTTCTATTTTTGTAGCCTGTCCATATTATTTTTACATTGGTCACTTAAGAACTACTTGTACTGAATTTCCAATGGTGAGTCTTTTGAAGCTTCATATTCACACAAAGGAATATATTCAAGATATCCAAATTCATAGGTAAAACCCAAATATGATAGAAGTAGCTAAAATTCGATTAATGAATCCTTTGGGAGTTAAGTTGTCCATAACAATATATGGACTTTCAAAATTGTTCTGTAAAAGATTTCCAGAGATGGAAAAATAAACTGGGAGGCATTTCTCTATGGGTTTGAGGGTACCATCTCTGGTCTTCAGCTTTAAAACCTAGGATGGGGTGGGTTTTTTTCTTCCTGTTGTGTTGATATAGTAGTCTTAAGGTCAGAAATCTTGGTGGAAGGGAAACCTGCCCTCCAAACTCGTGATTATGGTTTTTATTTGCACAAAGTGAGGATAATTTCATATATGAGCTCAGAGGAAAGGACCCAGTTCACATGATGGACGTTTTGGAAGTTACTCTGGGTGATGGGGAACTGTTCTCTCTTCCCAGCCAAGATTTCTCTTTATATTTTCTGATGTGGTCAAACAGCAATTTCAGGAAAGGCATAAGAGAATCCAGATTGAAAATCATTAAAATATTTGTCCTTTATTTTTAATTTCCATTGAAACCCAAAGTGTTCCATGAAAATGTTCAGGGTACTAATTTTCTGCCCCTTCTGAGAACAATCAATGATATGAGAAGACCTAACCTGAACTGTCATCACCTATTAGAAATTATGGGATTTGGATCCTTATTCAGCAGCACTGTCCACAAGAAATGAGAACTCCAGTACCATCATGTTATTATACATTAACCTAATTTGACAGTAATAGAAGGACTTTTCGTCCTCCTTCTTATATGCATTTGCAATTTGGCTTATCAGTTTCTGTGAAAAGCTGGGGAAATAATTGCTTATTAGTAGATAACAGAGATATGGGTTTTTTTCCCCCCAGGAGTGAGGCCACTGAACAACAGCCTAACTTGTGATATGGCTGTCAGTGTTGCCTGGTTATATCCCATCTCCTCACAGAAAAATGACAGGACTAAAGTCTTCTGCCACAAAATTTTCCTTGCTGGATCTTCTGGGAATCAAACACAGATGTCCAAGACATTGGTGCCTGGGGCATGTCCATGGAGGGCCTGGGATAGGTGAGATGAATCTCTGTCTTTCTCCACACAGAACTGTCCTAATTATTGAAAGAAATTTTGGGCATATATATCTTGCAAGGATCCTTTGCTGTGTTGAGCTTAAAACCCGCCACTCTGAAATGTTGCTATTTCCTAAGGAGTAGGGTTAAAACTGGAGTTGAGGCTGTCTGGAATGCAATTAAGACCTCAGAGGTGCATTGGTAACCTGATCTGACAACATCAGGAAAAGTCAGCACTGGCTTTGGAACAAGTAACTACCCACAGTCTGCCTCCTGTTTCTCCCTGAAAGCCAACAGCATCTGGGAGAATGCCACAGGAGAGCAATTCCATGGAATAATAAAGGTGTGCAAAGTCATGGAAATATGAGGACAAATTTTAGTCATGACCGTCCCTCCAAAGCAAAGGGAAGGATCAAAAAATTTCATTCTCTCTGTAGGAAATAGTAATAATTATAATAATAATAATAATAGCACGCAATTAAAAAGGTTCTGATTTTCCACATTTCCTAGTTTGTGACCTTTTTTATTTTTTTTTAATAAGAAAACTACAATCCCCTGATGACAGACCTGCTGAATATTTCTTTCTTTTAGCAAGATCCTGATGTACTGACATTTCACATTCATGCAAACAAATTCCCTATAGGATAAGTATATGATTTGTATCATTATTACTGTTACACTTGGACATGGAATTGCTGCTTCAAAAAGATTTCACCTCATTTTGGTGAGTGTTTATCTTCAAATCAACTGCAAATCTCCTAAGTTTCTTTTACAATTGGTTGTAAGACAAAGCAGGTAGAAAAATTAAAATAAAATCTATTAACCGCTTGTTACTGTGGGGGGAAATAACATCCAATCTCACATCTGCAACCATTGATTCTGAAGTAGTGACTGACAGCACCCAACTGACTAAGTAGGTTATAACAAGCTAGCTCCAGGCTGCAATAGCCAGTAGAGTGCAGAGGAGAAAAAAAACTGGCCTCTAAACTTTCCTTCAGCCAAAAAAAAGGCAGGGAAAAAGGAAAGAAAAAAAAAAAAAAAAGAAAGATGGAAGAAAGAATGCTCTGAAAACTGTTGCTGTCCTTGTTCTCTTGTGCAGCAGCAGCAGTTTGTAATTGCCAGCTTTCTTTAATTCATGGTTATATCTTGAGGGGACAAGAAAGAAAAATTCTTTGTAACAGATAGCAATAAAAGTATTATTCATCTAATCATTCACAGGCACACGTGTTTGTATTTGAAATCTCTGCCTTCGTGCATCCACAGCATATCACATACCCAGACAGGCAGAAGCAGCTACAGCAGTGTACAGGGACATAATCCAAATGAACACCACTCCACTGCACAATAGCACAATGTGCAGCTGAATGTGCTCTGCCCAGCTGGACAAGGGACTGGAGCACATTCAAATGCAAATAACATATTTTCTACAAGAACTTTGCCCTTCTGAGACATTGTTTCTTCCATTTGGGTCACTCCTTTCCCCAGCTCTCTGCAGCAGCCACGAAATGACTATTCTCCCTCCCAAACCCCATTTTTATGTCATACAGACAAATTATATTGGTCCTTCATGTCGAAGCACTCAGCGTAAATGCAAATATATAATATCACAACATGAGGCAAAAACACACTTTAGGACACTTAAAATGTCATTTCAAAACCAAATTCCTGATGGCT
The DNA here is from genome assembly GCA_039654755.1 of Calcarius lapponicus. Classification (NCBI taxonomy): domain Eukaryota; kingdom Metazoa; phylum Chordata; class Aves; order Passeriformes; family Fringillidae; genus Calcarius; species Calcarius lapponicus. The sequence goes on from CM077481.1 coordinate 2,724,594, forward strand.
CTCAGGCAATGATTTCTATTATTGAACTGCTGCATTGTGGTGATTGTAATTTCACTATAGGTCAGTCTGCAAGAGAACCACACAAGGAAAAAAATCAGTGCATAAAGCATCATTCCCCAAAATGCTGACAAGTCTAAGGGAACTGAGGATGTTATACATTTTTCCCTGTGCAGAACAGGATATTGTCTGAAATCTAGAAAATGCTCAGGAGTAGCGTAGCAAATGATATTTCCCATTTTCTTTGTTTAAAAATGAATATATTTGATAGACCAGTTAATTCTACCTCAATGGACAGCTTCCAGGATCGGCATCTATAATATTCAATGAAGTAGAGGCTGAGGCCACTAATGGTTTTGTTTACAATTCATATGATTCACAGATTTTAAAGGCAGTGGGAACAATGAGATCATTAAAACTGAATTTTTGTATGCCACAAGTCCTTATCTCCAGTGGAACATCTCCACGCCATGCTCACTGAAAAATCTTACAATCCTTATGCAAACATTCCCCTTCTCTTTCAAGACTTAGCTTCTTCAAGAGATGCTTAATCTTCCAGAGAGGCATCCGAGCTTGATTTAAAGGCAAAGGCTTGGTTCAAGACAGAAAAGAATCCACTTTTTCCTCAGCACTTTGATCCAGTGGTTAATCACCCACGCTGTTAAAAAATATTGTGCTTTATTTCTAATTTGTCTGGCTTCAGCTTCAGACATCGTCTCTTGTTATGCCTTGCTCTGCTAGATTAAAGAGCTTTTTAGTAGTTAGTGTTTTCTGCCTGTGAAGGTACTTAGACACTCTAATCAAATCACCTCTCAATCTTCTTCTTGATAAGGTAAATAGGTAAAGCTCTTTCAGTGTCTCACTATAAGGCATTTTCCATGGCTCCTAAATCATTTTTGTGGTTCTTTTCTGCATCTTGCCTGATTTTTTCATCATTGCTTTTGAAAGATGAGCATTAACAGTATTAAAAAATAGAAGAAATTATAAATCTGTTTTATCTTCCTCATATATAAATGTTAGACCAGTCCCTATTCCTACTCATCTCTTTAGACAGCTGGGGATTGCATTAGTTCTTGTCACATTATAGCCACAGCTGGGAGGATTTGCATCAGCTTGTTTGCCCACTGTAGCCCCTAAAAGTAGAGCTACTCATTCCCACAGCACAATACTGTTCTCTGTTTCTTAGTTCTGCCTTTTATTTATTTTTTAAACTTTCATTTATTTTTTTAGCATTGCTCCAGAAAGAAAGCAAATATTTTCATGCACACTTTGCAATCCTGTTGGGGGAATGCTGTTAGGGTGGCACTCTCCTCAGTGAATATTCACTCTCCAGTTACAAATCAAAGCTTCAACCAAACAGAAAAAAAGAAAAAAAAAAGAAGTTGGTGTAAACCCACTGCATTAAATGAATGAGAATGTGTCAAATATAATAATAATAATGAAAACACAAGAATGGTGACCAAATTCAGGTGGTTTATTTATATATATATATATATTTTTTTTTACTGCCTAGAGACACGTAGAGTAACACTTACTTGCCCACATTTAGGCAATTTAAGCAAAATTATTTCTACAATAGTCATCATACCACCCTCTAAATTATGGGTGAGGTACAAACCTCTGCCTGGAAAAGTCATTCTGCCATCTTAAACACTACTTTAGGATGAGATGAATGGCCTTCTAAAGATGCTTTTATATTTGCAACATAACGGGTTTACATGATTACCTTACATAAATCACCTAAATTTTAGATGGCTAAAGTTAGGTGAGGTGAATCCCATCCTTATTTTTTTGTGGTTTAATGATTCTGTGACCTGTTAAAACTACTATTTATCAGTACAGAGATGGTTGCTATGTGGTAACGGGTGACATGAAGCATGAAATGTGTTTAAAGTGTTCTGACAATTGAAAGGAGCAATTTTACTGTGTGAATTCAGAAGTAGCTTGTGGTTTTAAGGCCACAAAAAAGCCAGCTGCAATTAATCCCAGAACTGTACATGTTTTCATTACATTACCCAAGATTCAGTTACCTGAAACACTGTAAAATCAGTGATCACCATATCTATAAAGAAGTGTAGGGTATTTGCTATAGATCTTTCTTGCAAATGAATGAATTTTAATGTATGAAGTGGCTAAAATATAGATGATAAAATGAGTAATCTAGCTGTTAGCCAGAAGTTAGGTTTATACTGTAAGGAAAGAAAACATGTCCAAAAGAAACATGACAACTCAAAGTTTCTAATCAAGCTGTTATGTAAACTGAAGCACAAATTAAGTCATAAGGAACATTTTAGGGGAAAACAGAGATTGTTTCCCATTACCACATCGACTGGTCAGTCATGGCTTTACTGAGAGGAAATTTGGGCAAATCATTCCTATTTATAATGGTGTGAATATTTTCAGTCCTAAGTGAGACAAGGAGGAATAGCTGAAATGCTATTAACAGCTTGCAGAGCAGTTTTTCAAAAGCTCAAAGGAAGTCAATATTTCCCTTTCAAAAATTGTGATTTGCTCTCAGATTAATTTAGGTCTTTTGTATTTTTATTAGCTTCAAATCCATACTTTTGATTATTTGTCAATCACAACTTGCCATGCTTTCCTGACCTCTAAACTCTTTCTCTAGTGTATCACAACTAGACATGTAAATTTTCTGGAAGTTCTGATGATTTGAAGAAATAAGTGAACAAAAATCTCTCTTTTTTTTTCTCTTTTTTTTTAATTGAAAATATTGAAATGATAAAGTAAAACTATAAGTAACAGAGAGTTACTCATTAAAACCAGGGTGTAACTATTCCACCAAGACAGGGAAGTGCACGCTCGTAATTTGGCAACTTCATGGAAAGGATAAGCTTACTGCATGAAGAAATAGAAAATTATTCCCCTCTGAATAATAGCAAATTTATCTATTAGAGACCGAGTTGTTCTGCACACAGGAGCAGGATTCATTACACCTTGGAAAAGGATTAGGTGTCTACTTTTATATAATTTCCTAGACTACGAGCAACTAACAAGGGGAATTCTTCCCATCTCTTCATTCTTTTATTACTGATACAGTAATGTGATCCAGATTTAGTCTATTGTTACTTGACACCACTCCCAAAGTCACAAAAACTAATATGATATTTATGTGTGTGGCATATACACATCACTATATATTTATGCAGAATCATATCAAGAGACCACCATTGAGGTAATATATAAGGGTGGTAATGGAAAATAATTCCAGTTGTGAAAAAGAGCTGAAGGGAAATTTCTCTATTACCATTACAGATATTGTCCTAGAAAAAGTGTTTCCCATTCCAAGTAAAATATTTTACATGACCATTTTCGTTGTTACCCTTTTCATTTTAGATTATGAAACACATTGACAAAATAAATGAGGCTTTCACGTATTTTCATACTGCTCTTGTTTTGGTTTGGTTTGGTTTTGTGGGTTCTGTTTTTATTCTCATTTTGTTTCCCCTATCCCTCAACAAAACCTCAGTTGTACAAGATTATCTTATTCTTTCACAGATTTTAGAGATACATACAGTCTTTACAGGCAGCAAGGAGAAAATACAAATAAGAAAACAAAGAAAAAATAGCTTAAGCTAGATTATGTTGACTAAAATCTAAATTCTTTCAGTAGCAAGCAAGACTACTAATATCTGTAGTGTCTGTTTCAGAACACTCTTCATCTAACCAGTGGATTGCTTTACCACACATTTAAATTTTTGTTGAGATTCAACTTCCCATATCTTGTAGGATCCAGCCTCATTCCATTTTTGGTGCATGCATCTTTCATTTATTTGTGGATGGTTATTATAAATAAGCAGCAGGGCTTTAGGAGAACGAATCTTGTCAGATGAACTTGATTGCTTGTTTATGACAGAATTACAAAATTAGTGGCTGAAGGGAATGCATTTGGCATAATATATTTGGATTTTAGTAAATCATTTGATATAGTGTCTCAAAAAATTAGTTCAAATTGGCTTAGATATGAACTCAGCTTCATGAACTGAACACTGACTGAACACCCATAAAGCAGGGTAATAGTGAGTGGCACAGAATGGAGATGTCTGGCATTCAGAAGCCCTAGCCAATATTGAAATTCTTCATTAAATGTGCATGATGCTGTGATGGAAAGCTGTACAAAGACAAAGAACAAACACATGGTCTGAGTAAAAATGTTTGGGAGAAATAACTACTAATTCATGAAGAATTGCAGTTGACACTTGTCTTTATATTCCTTAAAATATTTGGAATATAGTGAAGGAGGCAGAATATAACCACAGTTATAAACTCCCCTTTTCCCCCTCTTTTACTAAACATACAAGCATTATACATTTTATATTTTACATTACACAATGTCCATTGAGCATTACTGTGACAGGACCTCATATAACATAAGAATTTTCTGTGGATCTTCCTAAATCTCTAAGTAGATTTTCTGTCCTCAAAGAAAATCAAAATATTTTTAACTGTAGAAGGACAATTAGAATAGACTGGGTCTGTGTTTGTTTTTTTTTTTTTTTTTCCTGACATCAAAGTAAGGCCAACTCACCTGTAAATATCTAGGTCATATTTTTGGTCTTCTTTAAAGATAGAGTCAATATTTACCTTTCTCCAGTCATTGAGAAATTCACTTGAACACTACAGTCCTTTCCCAGATGATACAGAAGTTCTTGCAAAAGTATCAATTATCTCAACTGCACATCTGGTCTCGTCTTCTTTTGTGCATCAAGTTCCTGTGTTCAAATTACTGCAGCACTTAAATTCCTCTGTGTCATATCCCTAAATGTCTGCCAATGTGAATGGGGAAGGAGGCTAATCTGACTTATTATGACAGCACATATCCCTCTCTGGGCCAGACTAGTACTTTAGAATTTACAGAATTTTACAGCCCTAGCACCATCTTTATAAGATATAGTTGTATCCATTAGTGATATCCATGTACACATGTAATGATCTTAAGAGAGTCCAGGGTTTCTCAGTGTGTGAAAAGTGATTTGCAAATGCTTTGGCTTAGCAATATTTCTCTTCTCTTACCACTCTTTACACCCAATGTTGCTGTTCTTTCTCTCTCTCCTTCATATTAGATTGTAAGCTCTTTGCAACAGGGGCTGTTCATTTGCATTTGCTCTATAATGTGCATGTCATGCTTGAGAGATACTGACTGTTCTGGTATACATGAGTGCTAGCAACAAGCACTGCTTCTGTTAGATGTACCTGAATTGAACTGTCAAATGGCAAATAGTGTGTGTTGCAAGTGAGCTAACTGTGAGTGGCAAAGCAGCCCTAGAGATTGATGAATAATAAATAACAGTTCCCCCCCCCCCTTTTTTTTTTTTTTTTTTTTTGTTAGCCATGTGTCCTCCTTCACCTGTGCTCACACTGGGTGGATGGTAGGTGCTGAGGGTGAACAATGTCAGGATGTGAGTAGACGAGAATTTACAAGAGGAGAATTAGTGCTAACTTTGTTTTTATGTCAGTGCAGGGTACATCTTCAGAATACTGAGGCTTCCCTTTGCCACATTTTGCAGTGGCAGAGGAAAACAAAATGAGGACAAATCAGGGCATGAGATTGTTTCACTGCAGATTCTACAGTGTTAAATCCAGACATCACTGAAACTTGATAAGAAATTAAAAGAGTAGGAGGTGTTACTAAGATGGGTAAAACATTCTCCCTTTCACTCCTTTCCAGATATTCCACTGCCTTTTTTATTAAGTTGCTGCTGAGATTCTACAAAGGTATATTTTCAGCGTATTATCTATGTATGGGTTTCTGTGTAGCAATAATCAGCAGGGAAGAGCCACACCCCAAAAGGTCATTACCAACTGAGCAGTTCAGGTGGGTTTTAGTCTAATCAAGGTTGATTAAATTGTCAGTACTAAGCTAAAGAGTAACTTGTTGAACAAAATAAGGAATAACGTTGCTCTTGATGAAATTCTGATGTCCAAATGATGGTAATTGGATTTACACAAGTGTTGTGCATGACCATCTAAAATTCACTTAATCACCAAAGTTTTCCACCCATCCAAGCTTGTGTGGTGATTATTTGATCTTTTAACTTGTACCACCAGCATCTGATTTTCTGAGTCTGTGGGTCACTCTCATCTATTTTATTTATCTGCACTTTCATTGGCAATGAACCATGTTGCTGTAATGAAATTAATGAAAAAGAAATTGAATGTTGTGATTGAAAAATGGTCTCCAGCTTTGAAAATAAACATGTCTGCTTTGCTTGAATACTTGTATTTGCTATCTGTTGGAGATCATTATTCAGTCACAACATTCAATACCAATTACATTATGGGGTAAAGTCTCATTTTCTTTTCCAGCACTTATAAAGATTTGTGCTTAAGTTGTTTAAAACAAGGATGGGCATGTGAAAATCAAGGGCCAATGAAATTAACAAAGTCAGAATTTTAGCCACAACCCTAGGACAGGTTTTACTGCAATATAACAATTCCTCATAGGATTTTAGGCTACAAAACTCAATATTGATCTTGGTAGAATCCTTCACTAATTATAACTCAAAATACCACCTTCTATCATTTATCAGATCTAAAAGTCCTCAATTTTATGACTTTTTTAGTTGTAAGAAACACTTCTAGGTTTTCAACCTTTTTCCTCATGTTACACTTACCTTCTTCCCAAGCATCCCCATTCCTCCAGGTCAGAGATTTCATCTGCTGGGTGTGGTGGTGATGGCAGCAGAGGTTACAGTGAGTCTTCAGCATCCTGAGTCCTTAGCTGGGAAAAGTATCATCCTAATCTTTACATTTTCTTCTTCTTCCCTCTAGGGTCTATATAGGGTTATTTTTACATATTTCTAAACATATGTTACGTCTTGCTCTTCTTTGCTTGTACTGCCACAGTACAACAAAATGTACTATATATTTCCCTTTTCCAATGAAAATTGTAGGCATTTTCTCTCTTCTGTTATCCCCAGAGCTATTTTTTTGCAGCTTCAGGTCAGTTTGTCATTAACTGACATGAACAAGTTGTTAATAGCCACGTGGACAAAAGAGGCAGAGTGTGCCCTATCTTTTACCAATCCATGTCTGTACTTCTAAGCTGTACAACCCATGTCCCCACTTCTCAAGCCTTCTGCTGTAATATCAGGTCTTTATTTCTCTACACTATGTCTTTGTGTTAGTCATAAATCCCCCATTCTACACAGCAAAATTACTTATTGCTGCTATCTGCATATAACTCTGGTTGTGCCACATGAGAGTAAACAAAAGCAAAGCAAATCTTCCACAGACACCTGGTCATTTGCAGAAAAAGATCTTTATAGCAAAACCAAGTAAAACAGATCTGCAGGCAAAGATCAAACACAAGAAGTCTTGCTAACCCCAGGTTTAAGTCCTTGCAAACTCATGGCAAACTCTGTGGCCTGCTGTCAGCTCTGTCAGTGCAAAATGACAACGTTACTGCTGTTGGAGCACCAAAATTGGGCTTATTGCCAGGTAAAAGCCAGGCTTTTAATTTTAATTTCAAGCACTTGTAGACCTACTCAGCCATTAATGGAGAGGGGTAGGCACATCCAGGATGAAGTTCATCCAGTTTTAAAGCAATGTCTTAGTAAGAAGCTGAGATGGATCAGGATGTGGAGCCTTCTGCTTGTTTCCATTGACCATGGCAGGAAATTATTTCCTATCTTACATAATTAGGCTCTGGATGCAGCTCATCTGGATGTCAATTAGATGAAGAAGCTCATACCCAAATTTTAGGCAAGCAAGTTGATGGGATAGGATTTTGAGAAACATTGCCATCCTACTTTATTGCCTCCTTTTGTTTCTATATTTGACAGACTAATTCTGTACTGAATAAATCTTCCTTTCCTGAGACATGTCTTCTGATGGTGTTTGTCACAAGCGCTATATCTGACAAATAAATAATAGAAGTAATGTCAGTATCTAATGGAAGCAGAAAGCTTTTAATAAGTTGATTTGTTTCCACTACATTTTCTACCCATTGTTTGCTTTTTTATATTTTGTTTTGTTTACTTGCATAAATAATAAGTTCTTCTGAGGAAAAAATCCTTTATTTCTTTCCCCATGGTATTATATTCTGGTTTAGGGCCCTAAATATTATCTTAATCAAGATAACTATTATTATATAATGATGCTTTATAAAATTGCTCTCTTTTTAAAATTTTTTGCTAAAATATTGGCTGAAACGACTCCACATCATCCATTGCTATTTTTCTGTAGTGTTTCAGGTACTTTTACTGCGATTTTGAGAACACAGAATGAAACTACAATTAATATTCTGAGAGTTCTACAAGACGAATACTGTGACTATCGATCATATGACCAACAAAAAATAATAAATAAAAAAAAAATCAGAGGATCAATTATAGTGATTGATGTAGGATTTCTAAAGAGAAGAAGGGACTAAGATCTATTTTTTATCTGTCTCAGACGGACATATATTTTGATACCATAATTATTTTTAATCCCAGACATTACCTTTTCCAGAAAAAAAAAAAAAAATGAAACTCTCACCCTAAAAATATGAGTGGGGTTACTAGCAGAGTTTAAAAAAATAATGCCTAATTCCCCTTAAAGTGGACCAAGAGGACCAAGAGCTTCACACTTGGGAAGACGGCCAAAATAAGAAATTGTAATTCTCAAAGAGCAATTTTATATTTCTTTGGACCATCTTGGGCCTGACTAAATTTCACTCTTAAAAAATTCTCCAGACACAACAAATAATAGCTAACAAATGCATCCCATTTACACTAACAAATGAACAGATCATTTGTCTTTGCAAGCTTGTGAATATGGACTATTTAAATTGTCTTCACTTGATATTATAAGACATACCATCTTAATTCATCTGGCATTTCATTATTTTAGTTCTCCTAAATAAATGAAATCTGAAAGGTTACAGTAGAGATTCCTATCAAACATTTTATCTGGCAATGAAGAGAGAATGGAAAAAAAAAGCTGCCTATGTACATTGCAAACTCTAATCTAAATACGTCATTTAGATTGTGAACAAGTTGTTCATGCTGTCCTTGAAAGTGACCTTGTGCTGAAGACGAGTAGAGGGTTGCAGTCTTTATCTGAGCTGGCTTCCATGCTTACTCACTTTCTGCCTTCTTGTGGAGAAATCTGTCATTTAGATATTCATATTCAAATCAATCCAGGATAATACAATGCTTTCAAACTGCTTTGGTAGAAAGACTTCAAAACACAGAGAATGCTTTTTTTGGAATAGTTTATAAAAATGTGCACAGAAAAGGATCTTGTGATATTTCACATGAAGAGAGAAGGATGTGGAATCATTTACCTCAGGGGTTCTAAGTGTGACTAGAACCCCATTTTCTCTCTGACCCAAATTCATAGAGTGTGCAGTTGCCTTTTCTCTATTGTACTGGCAACAGAAATGTCAGGCTTTAGTACTTTAGTTTCTCTTCTGTGAAACAGGAGATGATATTGCAATTCCTCACACGGCAGAGCCGGCAGTTTTATTATACTTGTGTATATGAAACCCTACTACTCGCAAGGGGTGGGAAGAATAATGTACTTAGAAGAGGGGTGTTTTTAGGTGTTGAGATACATTGCCAAGAGGCAAGACACGCTGTTAGGTGAGGTTTGGTGCTCTGTGTGAAGAAACATGATACTTCTGTTCTCCACTGAAGGTGGAGCATACTGTGATAATAACCTTTTGCAAAGCCATCATACCTTAACTGGATAAACTATTAGATTATCCCATTATTTCTAGACATGGTGAGCCCTCTTTTAACAATGAACTTGTGAGAAACAATCAGTAAAAAAACAGCAGATCACATCATACCTAGGAAAATAGTTGAATTAGCAGGAGAAAACATGTTTCTGGAAGAAAGCTTATTTACTCTCTTCCTCATTCTCATTTTCCCTTTCTTTCTTTCTTTCTTTCTGTTGCAGAACATTCTTTCCCTGACATCCTGACAGCCAGGGCCAAAGCTTTCGGAAATCAAATGTGAACTCATTTTGAAATACCAGCAGCGTTTGAATTTTAAATTAACCTATTTACAATGAAACTATGCCTGCTGATTGCCATCATCTTCAGGAAAATTAACAGTAACGATCATTGGTGTCATAATGCAATTTCCCTGCAAAAATCACATAGGCTTCATTACTGTTTACATAAATTGTCATAAATACCAATTATAGCTGAACATAAAATGTAATGCTCTTTTTTTTAATCATAATCACACGATTGTTCTTCTAATTCATATGCTGGGGGAATAGGGTTTTGATTCAACCTTAGTTGTGAAGGAAATGTTTTGCTGGTAGTTAGTTTTGCTGTAAGTGCTTGTTGGCTTATTTTCAAATCCTCTCTCTCCTTTCTCTGCCTTTCCCTCCATCCATTTGGATCGCTTAGTCCTTGTCCCCTGTTTGCTTTGCCCTCTAATACAGCAAAAAGGAACGTGTGGGCATGCTGATAGCAGGCGAGGGAGACTCACTGCTCATGTCCTCTAGACATCGGACATCAGGCTACAGAAGAATCAGTATTTCCGGTGGGAATTTATAACATCATTTTGTGCAATTACGTAGAAGACCCCATAAAGGAATAATGTAATAATAAACCTGTTAAAACCGCAAATTTGTTGCACCAATTTCTGTTTCGCTCATAAGTCAGCAGAACAAAGAGCTGATAAAGGGAACGGCGCGGTAAATTACTAAATTATAAAAAAAAAAAAAAAAAGAAAAGAAAAAAAATACAAACCAAAAAAAACCCCCAAAGGCCAGGAGAAAGGGTCTGGTTTTATTTTAAGCACATTGTTTGCTACGTTTATTTTTTGAGTAGCTACATTTTATCTGTCAGCTTCGTGCTATATAAGCAGTGCAAGGTAAGCACTGTGTAATCGCAAGATAATTATCTTGTTATTTCTGTCTTCCAGCTTGAGCAGCAAGTGTAAACTCCAGTTCTGTCCAGTGCTTGAGGTTTGTTGATGACCACCAAAACCTTAGACTCTGTGTCTGAGCATATTCATGTATATCCATGCATGAATGTGTGGATATGTATATTTATGTGTGTGCGTGTGGGCAGTAAATGACAAAATGGTAATTACATGGTAAACTGAAGTTACTCACTTAAGAAATTCAATTTCTGGAAAGAACAGCTCTTTCTCATGCATCTAATGGTGCGCTCTCATCACTCCTGAGCCTGTGGGTAAAATTATAATCCCTCCTTCTGCAGATTAGTTGGGATTAAGATCAATTTGCAGAGAAAAGGAAGGAAAAAAACACTGAATATTGTGCAAGATGGTCTGGCACTTGGGTAACCTTAGCTAGAGAGAAAGGGTGTCAAGTGGTGACAAATATACTGTCCTTCTGATGCTAGACTAGACTGTAGAGCATCAGATATGTTCAGAAAAAACAGAAAATCTGCCTTGGAGGTTTAGCTAGTCTGGGTAGTAGTCCAGAATTTTCTCCCTGAGCTTGACATATTCAATATATTTGCTTCCTTTTGCACTTTTGCACTTACTAGATCCATGCCAAACATATCTGTAATATCTGCTCAGAACACTCAGGGTTTTTTGTTTGTTTTGTTGGGGGTTTTTTTGGTTGTTTTTTTTTTTTTTTCCCCAACTGGCCTGGTGAAGCCACATTGTTAATCTTACTCAATTTTTCTGCTGTGGTATAAATTCTTGGGATAATCTTGATTCGTGTTCCTCACAGGAGCTCGATGAAGAGCACTCAAGCATGTACCCCCAAATTATGGACTATCCATTGTCAGAGGCAGCAGATTCATCTGCAGGTCTACTTGCCAATATAAAGTAGGAACATTATTTTTCTTTTGACATAATTAACCATGCCTCTATAATATGGATAAAATATCCCTTGCAGAGAACCAAAGAGCTTTTTTTTTCCCTCTCCTTTGTTTCTTACTGTTTCAGTTTGTATCATTGAAGTGAATTTTTAGATTTCAAATAAAGTAGTTTAAAAATTGCAAATTTACCAGCTGTAGATGTTCAAACAAACAAAAAACTTTAGGGTGATGAAAAATCTTTGATATTGTGTGAAGAATATAAAGTATTTACTATGTCATCTGCCGTAATATAAACCTGATCCTGCTGCATCTAAATCAAAGAGGATCTCAAGTTTTTTATGGAGCACTGCATGACTGCTACTGGTTATGTATGTGAATAGTCCTGGATCTTGACATTTTCACTCCAGACCTCTTTTTGTCAAATCTGCTCCAAAGTCACCAGATGTTCAGAGGACATAATTCTACCTTTGGTATCTCATTGAATTGTTGGTCACAACCAAAGTATTTATAAAGATGTTGAAAAGACACGAAGCATTCAGCAGTGTGTGTATTTCAACCAGTGAACTTTCCATTGTAATATTTCCATGGAATAATCACAGGATCCAAAACTACAGGTTAAAGATCCACTTTCTGACTCTCTAAAAACTGATATTTTGTGTGCATTGGCATTAAAGGAGAGATGTGTTCCACCACCACTGCTGACAGCATAGGAGGAAGATGTATCCACTGCAACAGGGAGTGCAGCACAATAATTTTAATTTAGGAATTAAAGTTCTCAGACCATGTTTAACACTCTCATTTTTCTTTCACAAAACAATGAAATAAAGAAAAGCTAATTTTCCCTCTCAGTAGGAGACAATCATTTTGTCCTATCAACAAAATGGTATTTTTTCCTGGACAAAATAAAAGCACAGAAAACATTAGATTGGCTTGAAAGCCTTTTGTTTTTTCTTTTACAAAATATATTAAAATATTATGTGTAGAAATTCTACACGAATACAGCTTAAACATAGAAATACAGCAAAATAAAAAGTACTTTTAAATAAATTTGTCAAATCATTCAAGTATTCTCCATTTTCTTATTTCATTTTAAACAAACTCAGACACACACAAAATAACCATTGCTTATTTTTCATACGTTCATTCTTATTAAAGTTTTTGTATGGCTAAGTCATAAATATTAATCAGTTTCGTGATTACTGGAGTTTTTGTCTATAAAATTAACAGTCATGTAAATTTTTCTGCACATCACTAGCCTATGACATTGGGTTTGACTTCTGTTGCCCTCTTCTATCTCTTGTCACTCTTCTCTCAAAGAGGAATGTTTGTTTTTAGGAATAGAGATTGTCTATCCCTTTGTGCTCCTAGCACAAGATACCTTTACACCAGGTAAGATTTTACTATGGCATTACAGCACCTCTATAATCTGTGTTGTATTTTCTGGTTGTGCAAAATGACAATATTTCAGTTCTGAGGGTTCAAAATAGACCTCTTGGACTTCTTGTAAGAAGAAGTTATTCCTACTTCTGTAATATTCAGATGCACATACTTTTATCAATGTAATTGAATAAAAGAGAAAATTTATTTTTCCATTCATTGCTTTTATGTGCAAGAATTAATACCTGAAGTCAGGTTTGAATTCTTTGTTCATCAAAATTCACTGGTGGTAGTGCCAGCAACTGTTTTCAGTAAATTTTGACAAAATTACGACTACTATTATTAAACTCTAAAACAATCTAAAATGCCATTAGAACACATTAAGGAAGAAAATCACCTTAGAAAGAGTTATCTTGTTTGGTAAGAATAAACTTATATTCAGGAAGGATCCAAAGACTGAAAATTGCAATCACACAGCATTCTGTGTTGATTAGTCATGATGCCTGCAAGAGATTAGACAAGTCATATAGTATGGCAATAGTTTCTTATTTGAATTCAATAATACACAAAGAACAACAAATATTGAACACACACACACACACACAAAAAAAAGAATAACAAATAATAATTTTTCTTCACACATGGGGATTTCAAGGTTAATCCAATGCAATCTGAAATAATGAAAAGATTCACTTTTTCTTTCAATAGAATTTGCATCAGACCCATGAGTTATTGTATAAACAACATTAAACATTAATTTCTTTAAATATCTGTGTAATAAAAGCTCTTATAAATCAAAGCAAATAAAATGGAAACAAAAGAGGCTGAAACTGCATACTGAAGAGTAGCAAAGATTTTGAGAGTTTGGGGAAATATTTTCTGGGGTTTTTTTCCCAGTTGCCTTTTGGTGGTTTTTTTTGTTTTAATTTTTTGTTAGCATATAATTATCGGTGTTATTTTTACTGATAAAGCCAGCTTGAATAAACATATCTGTGGTAGAGATGAGGATGATTGCTCCAAGTCTGGATTCTTGTGTGTTGGTCTAGAAGAGGTCAAGAAGTTTTTCCTTTCCAAGTTGGGATTTTTCAAAAGCTTTTTCAAAGAGTGCCTACATAGAGGATGTGTAATTATTCATTGAAATGGCACACAGGGTGCATAACAATAATATTTTTGGTTTTTGTTGCTTAACGTTTTGTGACAAATCGTAGAATCATAGAATGTTTTGAGTTGGAATAGACCTTAGGGTCATCTTGTTCCAACCCCCTGCTATGGGCAGAGACACCTTCCATTGACCAAGGTAGCTCAGTGTCCCATCCAGCCTGCTTTTAAACACCTCCAGGGATGGGGAATCCACTGGACAACCTGCTCCAGGGATTCACCACCCTCACAGTAAAATATTTCTTCCTAATACATGACCTAAACCAGCTCTCCTCCAACTTGAGGTCGATCCCCTTATCCTATCACTACGTACTTTCGCAAAAGGTTCCCCACCATCTTTTTTGTAGCTTCTTTAGGTACTCTAAGGGGCTCTAAAGTCTCCTGTGAGTTTTTTCTTCTCCAGGCTCAACAGCCACAGCTCTCAGCCTGTCTTCACAAGAGAAATAATCCAGTGCTAGGTCCAAATTAGTACCTTTCTTCTGGACTTGTTCCAACAGATCCAGGCACAGCTGGTGTTCTGGGTTGCAGGCACACTTTGCTGAGTCATATTGAGCCAACAAAAATAGTTCTGTTCATGGAAAACCCAAATTTTGCAAATGTACCTAATGAATGCAATTGCAACTTTTTGTGCAGGATCAAAATTTAGTCTCACCATTGTGGTGAAGGAGAATGGAAATATAAAGAGTGATCACTTCTAGTAGTTAAATCTTCCTTGGGATGGCATGCTGGTTACATGTTATTCCATCAAGGACATATTTTGCTCTGTTGCAGTCAATTCAATTTCATCTTAATTCTATTGTCTTTGGACCATTCTACCTAAAATTCTGTTTCTTTAAATGTTTCAGCAAAAAAACCTTATGATTTCACATATAAAGCCATTTTATGCCACCATTATGAGATAATCAATATGTAGTCAGGAGTCACTTCCTCATTCAGTACTTTATGGAAAATAAGACTTTATTTTCTTATTTACTCTTGTAAAATAGGACCTCTGTTCCCCTAAAATAGTCATGGTAGTCTAAGTTTTTGTTTCCTGGCACATCTTAACTCCTCCTTATACCAGATCTTTTCATTGATATTATACATTGTTGTGATATAGTTCCATTTTTTCCCAGCTTCAACTGATCAGGTTTTCAAGAGCACACAATTCTTTACAGCATTCCAGTTTCCATTTGCATTTGCAGTTCCTTCCCATGCTGTGCTTCTGTTGAATATACATAGCAAGTCACTTTTTTTACAAAGATCTTTAACAAAATTATTAAGATGAGGGTTGAGGAAAACAATTGAGGAATGCCTTGAGCCATCAGATGAATTAAGTTGTGTACACTCCCCACACATTTCTTGTGGTCCAAGACCGAGAAGCCTCTGGATTACAGTAATATCAGGTTTGTGCATTGCTATAAAGTTAACTTTTTGAATTGGTTTGTGGTACCCAGGCATTTACACCCTGCCAGGGTCTGATTTCAATGCATCAAATAGGTGGATTGAGAATTCTCTGGATCTTTAACGAACCGAAGTAAAAGATGTTTCTTATGAGCAGAGAATCTCTCTCTTACTGTAAACAACAGAAAAGGAAAAGGAGGGTGTAAAGAGATACCATCCTCTCCTGTTTGGAAAGGTAGAGTAATTTAGCCCAGAGTGTATCAGCCACCTCCTTTCTTATCAGTCACTTCCTCCTTCAGCACAGGCTGTGTGCAGAAGAAATAGCTTAAACAACGAATTGCCAGAGCCCACAATAAAAATCTTCAACAAGAAAACAGTAAAAGAGATGACAAAAGAAATTTCACCATTGAGTTACACCTATTATAAACCCCATTTTTAAATGCTGCATGTCATCAGTTTCATCATTATCAAACTCCTTGCATAAGAATAAAGTGCCTTGATGAGAGAACTGATCATATGTGAAAGTTATGCATTTTAAGAGACTCTACCACATTTGTGTTTTATCAAATAGTTCCTAATGATGTTCCATAATACAAAATTAAATATTTCTGTCTCAGTTCTGTGTTCTTATTCATGAGTTGGGCATTAATTGTTAAACAATGCAACTGCTTGTTTATTTGTACTAGATGTGATTATTTATATTCTGAGTAGTCTGCAAGGTCTTTAAATGCATTGCCTAGCCATTTTTATGAGTTTGTGTAGGGAGAAGGGAAAGGTTAAGTTATTGAACTCATTTCCCTGCTCTTGTAATAGAAACCATTTTCTTTATTATTTTATTAAAAATAAATTGATTTTTTAAAAAGACAAGAAATAAGAGAGCTATAAAAATATGTGTTTACACCTGCTACGCATTTGATTATACTGGAAACTGTCTAAAGCAACTCCACTTGATATGAATGATATATGGGCATTTAAAACGTTTGTACCCATATTCACAACTGTTTGAATGGTAAAATTTTAACATATTTAAGTGCTTCATTAAATTTGGTTTTTTTTTTTGTTGAGGAGAGAAATTTATCTGACTGGTTACATGTATTGTTTATCTCACTGAGAGTTGTCAAGATTTTCCTTATACTTACTGAAGAGAAAAAGGTAAATTTAGATAATAGTTCATATCATCATCTGTTCTAGGAAATGTCTGAGATAGAGCACATAACAAAGCACTAAAATACTTAATACTTTTCATTATTTAGAGAAATTTGTCAGATCTACTCTGTAAAGTTGGAGAGATTGTTAGGAGGAATTTTCTCTGAACTTCTACCCATTTTCCTTGAATCAGGCCTTATCAGAACTTATCAAGTACTGCATTACTAATTATAATGATAGGCTATAATAAGACCACTAAAATTACTATGAGTATACTTGTATTTACAGAACTACCTATTTACAGAGCCTTGTCAAGCTTTTTCAATGCTTGAAAAAGCATTGACAAAGTAAAGAACTTTATAGCTAATACAGCTTTTAAGGTTCTATAGAAAATAGATTTTGCCTGAGATCTTGCTAAGCAATATATTGTTATTTTGTAAACACAATTTTTGGAGTTTAGTTAGTTTGTTTGTTCATGGGTTGGTTTTTTTGTTTGTTTGCTTTGGGGGGTTTTTGGTTTTGTTTTTTGTTTGGTTGTTTTTTGTGGGTTTTATGTGACTTTTTCAACTTAAAATTTACAGTAGATTTTAATGCAATAACAGAACTTTTATTTTCTTGTGTATCTTAGCCTGAGGTCTAGATCAAATCTGTGACTGAAAATTGACACACAGTCCCTCACACCATGGTCTAAGGATTTTTATTTGATTCAGATGTCGGATTGCCTGCCTGAGTAACCAAAGTAATTATTTGCATTTGCCATAATATAACCAAAATATAGTTAGGCCATGCATTAACTGATTCTACCCAGTTTGTTCACTCACCTCCATCTCTTTTCAATCATTCTTGATTCCATCCATGTATTATATTACATGTGTAATGAGCTTCAAGTTGTGATTATTTCTGTAAAAAAAATAAAAATCTTAGTTCATCTCTACTGTCCTTTTTGCTGGAGTACTACCCTGAATGACAACCCAGCTCATTTGGAAATTACCTAGGAATCATACTCAGAGAGGGATTCAGTTTTCTTTACATTATATGTCCACAGTGTAGAAATCTGCAGCTCATCTCCTTGGTCTAAAAACTTGAGGAATAAAATACTCTGAATTCTCACACATCATCTGCTCTGCAGACCTACTTCAGAATGGTGAAGTTGTATCTGAGCTGTGGCTATTTCTCTCCACTGATTACACAAGGATGTTTGTAATTGAGTAGTTCAGATAAAGTTGTTTATAACTTATATCTGATTAGGTAAATCCTTGTTTGAAGTAGCTCCTTTTATCTTTTCCATGTCATATATCACAATGGCCTGAGACCAGTAAAGTAAGATAATTTAATTCAAGATTCAGAGATATTAGACTAAGAGCTAAGTGTTAAGCAATCTTGCTTCAAATCAGTAGTGTGTGAACTAGCCAGTTCCTTGTTGTATTACATCCATAAGAGAGCTCTGCATCCTATTCAAGTATCATAATAACTTCCCAAAAGCCCTGAGGGTTTCTTTCTGGAATTTTCTACTCCAGTTATGCTCTTATTTAGACAATGCACAAATCCTCATGATTGTCAGACAATTCAGCCATTCTGGGAGCACACAGAAAGTTAAAACAAGATGTGGAATTCATCGTAGGAGATGATAAGCCAAAGAAACATTAACAGTTAAGCAAGGCTAACTGACAGTAAAAGTAGCACAACAATTAAAACCTTAACTCTCAGCTTTTGAGCAGAGAATTTGTTGGAGCTCCGCCTCTAAGTCCCTGGTCTGAATCCAGATCTAACGAGACTGACCAAATGTCACTCCAATTAAACAGCGATAAAAGTTCCAGAGTGAAATGAATTCCACAGTCTGAACTCAGCTTCAAGTGGGCATTTGTCTTCATTACAAGCCCAGCATATATTTGGCACAGTCTGAACTCGTGTCTTTAAAAGAGCTTCATAAGTTAATGAACAGGAAGATTGAAACATTCGCCTGGCGCCTACTACCACATACTCGGGACTGGGGTAGGGGAGAGAGCAAACTTCAACATCCTTTTCTCTCCCTTCTTCACATAGAAAATTGACGTACTCCTTGAGGATCTTTCAGCTGTTTGAAAAACAAACCAAGATAAACAAACAAGCAAACAAACCAACAAAAACCCTAACCAATAAATTTCCCCTCTTTCCTCCCATCCTGTCCTTTCCTTTCTGCTCCCATGCTTGCCTTGTGTTACTCAAGGACTCCCCACAAACTTCCCAGAAAGATTCAAAAGTCTTAGATTTTCATTGTTCTTCCATAATTCAGTGTCCCAAATATTAGCTATGATAACTGCTAGGAAAAAAAAAAGGGTGTAAACATTTTAAGGTCAGGCACAAAAAATCTTCCTGCTCTGCAACTTAATTCCTTCATTACCATCAGAAAGACTTCCAGACTTTGCTTGATGTATGCAGAGTATTAAGTACATTGGTGTGTAGCACAGATTATGAATTTCCTTTGTTTCTCATTCTCTCTTTTGTTTGTTTGTTTTATTGTTTTCTTTTTTTAAATAATATTATTTTCTGATGGACAGAATAAAAACAATTTAGTCTTCTATTCATATTCTCCACACGCATGTCTTAGAACAAATGATTCACATCATCCAAGGATTTGCTGATGCTGTATATCTGGAAAGAAACATTAGTATTGTAAGGAAGAGTAATAGCTTGCTTAGGAGTTTGACAATCTGAAACAAGAAGGGAGCTGATTAGGCAGTGATTTGAAAATGTCTGAAATGATAGTACTAGCAGGAACCCAATCTCTGATTTTTTTTCCTTTCATTTTGAATGCAATATGGAACAAGGTGGATGGAGACGCTGATGTAGAATCAGTGGTGCTAGAATTGAGCAATGCTCTTTGGCCAGGACAGGGGCAATGACAAAAAAATATCAAGTGCACTGTGAATTGAAAGCAGCTCAGATGAGTCCTGTATTATTAATTTGTATATGCACAAACAGACCAAAGAGGTTGTTTATGTTCTCCTTAATGCTTAAAGTGATCTTGTGTTATATCTAAATTTTACCTTTCAGAGTGTGCATTAATTCAAAAGTAATTTGATCTGATACCTTGAGGAAGTCACAGAATTACTAGGATGGTCAGAAAAAAGGCAGCATTCATCTTCTGAGACAACACTGAAGGAATTTCTTTTGTTGAACCAAGCAAAATTAAAGCTGGTATAGAATAGAGAGGGAGAGATGAAAAGCAGCTACTTGAGCTAAAGGCAATTTTAACATGGAATAAATCAATATAAATGACCATGAATAAGCTATATTTAGTCCATTAATAGTCTTTTATCCACTGGGACCTAGAAACCTCTCTGGGAAACCACTCCTACAAAAACAGTGGGGGGAAAAATAATAACTGATTTTAAAAATGATTGCTTTAAATTCAGTGCAATGGCCACATGCCATTGTGCAGTGGCAACAGAGGTGAATCTGGATGGACAAGGACACCTAGTCTACTTTGCATCTTTAAGTTAGCATAGAGCCTGACATAGATATCTCTTGTCTCTTCCCTTAATGATCTTTCAGGTCCTAAGTGAAAAAAGAATTTAAAAAAAAGGGAAAAAAAAGAAACTGAACAAGCAGAAAGATCTAGACATTTCTTGTAACATGGTTCCAGTTTCTGCTCCACTAAGCTGACCCACAAGCATGCTCTGACTATGAAGTTAGCAGGCAGCAGACCCTCTTGACTCCTGGTGGCTTTTGACTGCTGTATTCTTAAGTCAACTCTCCCTGTGCTCTGCAGCAACCCTGTCACAACCCAGCTAAGAGCTCTGACTCATTCTGCCAACTGAGCACTTAAAATGTGGTGTTATTCAATGCTGAGATTTGCCTCACGGCTTGAACGTAAGTAACTTGCAAAGTCCATTGACTTGTACTGTGAGTCAGAAGTCACTTACAGGATTTAAGAGCAGCCATATATTTAACTGCTCTCTTTTTACCACTTTCTCGTAGACAGCACCTTTATTAAAGAAGAGCCTGAAAATACTTTACTTAGAACACTTTATTTATTCTTCTGGCTGTCTCAGCCTGTAAATTCCATTGTCAAAGACTACATCTCTTAAAATTTTGCAATGATTGTGTCTTACATTTGCAATTTTTTTTTTTTTTTCTGTTGAACATTTCATAGAATCAGAGATTCGGTCAGATTGAACATTCATAGAATCACAGATTCGGTCAGATTGGAGTGAACCACAGAGGTTCATCTGTTCCAATCTTCCTGCTCAAGCATTTGCTCTCTTTAATCTTTTTAATTTTTTTTTTGTTTGTTTGTTTCAAGAAACCCTATTTAACTAGATAACTCTTGATTGTGGAAGAGCAGAAAAAACAAACCAAATAAATAATCAACAGGAACATAGGCAAATAGAAGTAGGAATAGTGATGATATGGATGTAAGGAGAACGACCTCTTCCACTGACTTTGATTGCTAATGTAATAAAGACGAATAGACATCAAAGTGCTTCTTCCCACTTGAAACCTGCTGTTATGGCTTATCCATATTAAAGAAAGGTCTCACAAGGGCTCTCCCAAATACAGGCACAAATCAGAAGAGTTGAAAGCAATGCCATGTATAACTGCAATTTGCTAGAAAATGACAATCAACTGGGTAACTGAAAGGTGTCAAAGAACACTGGAACATTTCTTCTGTTGAAAGATATTTCCAGGACCTTGCTCTTTCCCTTCTCTAAGTTTGGGGGGGAGATGTTTGTATGATGCTTTTTTTTCTGTATTAGTCTGAAAATACTCATTTGCCCTTCTTATCTCTGTTAAACTAGGCACTCAACTCACCAGATAATGAAGGCCCCCAAAATTTTGTCAGGTAAATCGATCTGGTGATTTTACCAAATTTGTGGGATTACTTCTTGATAGCAAATACTTGTGGGATCTGTATTTTACTTTACAAGCAATTTAGTTTTACTTTACAAGCAATTTAGTGTTTGTCATATATTTGTCATATATTTGTCATGTTTGTACAATGTCAATCTGTTCTCAGCATTATAAAACACATTTTCCTTAAAATTCTATGTAATTAAGTGTTCTGATAGCTTTTTAAGACCCTATTAAGAACCAGTCCTATGGTTTTAGTTCATTTTATGTAAGATAACAATACACCATAATGAAACATCTCAATTTCTTGCACCTCTTCCACCTTAGACTTGTAATATAAGAGACACTTTTTGCCCTACAACTAATTTGAAAATTCATACGTATTTTTCCAAGCAACTTAATTCCAAGAAATGCATCAAGTCAGTATATTTCTTAATTTATTTGGGTCCTTGTAAAGTTTCATCTGATAGACATAAAACTGTAAGATGATAGCATTGAAATGCAAGTCACAAGCTTCAATTAGGTACAATCAGAAATCATGCGGTGACTTCATTAAGTATCATTAAGAATGATCAAAATATTGCTCTTAGGAAAAATACATCAAAAGCATGCATTTACACATTGATTAAACAGGATCTGCAATTTCTAAAATCTGGTACGAGAAAAAAGAATGTAGTAAATTAAGTGCTCATACCCTACTTAGCAACAAGGGACTGCTTAGCAACCAACAAAGTGAAAAATAATGGATATGGCAGTGCACAAACTCTCAGCCCCCTTCAAAATGGAAGCATTGGGCAGCCATAGACAGAAACTGAAATAGATGTCTAGAAAGGTAAAAAAAAAAAAAGAAAAAGAAAAAGCTTTTCTTCTCTCTGTAAATTTCACTTATATCAAAGATAGCTAATGTGGTCTAAGAGAGAAGCAGCTGCCAACTATCAACCACTGAACAAGCATCACAATTCCTCCATCGACTGATCCCCTAGGCACAAGCACTAGCTTTTTTTGTCTGCTATGTCCACTTTTTGGGTCAGTATTCCATCTTTGTGTGGTTTCAGACAATTCAGGCTACAGCATCTTTAGAGAAAAATCCATTTCCTAACACTCTTCTCATATCCTAACGTTTCTCTGCCTGATAGAAGCCAGGTTTAGGCTTCCAGTTGTCCTGACAAAACAGAAGACAAGAGATATATGAAATTTTTCAGCCTGAGAGTTTAATTACTTGAAATAGCACAAGTTTATAGATTTATTATCCTTACAGAAAATTTCTCTTAAGTCTCAGTTTCTTAAATGTCATCTTCCACAAAATAAAATCTTTCAAATATTTCTTAGAATAAAAATTTACCATCCTTCAACTCTCACCTTTTTAGCACTTTTAGATGGAATTGAATTACTCTTTCTCTCTGAAAGGTGAATTGAAAAACAAAAAAAAAAAACTGTTTTGCCTTGCTTGTCTCCTTAGAAGTCAGCTGAACCAGGATTATATAGGAATTATTGTTAAGGGAATTATAAATGTGGGAGAATGATTTTTCCACAGAAAAACAGAACAAGTGAGAATGACTTTATCCTAAAGAAGAGAGATTTAGATTAGATGTTAGGAAGAGATTCTTTCCTGTGAGGGTGGTGAAACCCTGGCTGAGGTTGCTTGGAGAAGCTGTGGCTGCTCCATCCCTGGAAGTGCTCAAAGCCTGGTTGGATGAGGCTTGGAGCAATCTTAACTTAGTCAGTGGCACCCCTGCTCAGGGCAGTGAGTTGGAAATAGAGAATCTTTAAGATCACTTCCAACCAAACTTTTCTATGATTCTGTGATATATTTGAACAATCAGTGAGAAAACACAGATTATGAAAGAGTACACAATCATCAGCAGACGCTTTAATTCCATGTGGTCTGCCCCAGACAAAATTATGAAAACACTCTAGTGGAGGTACATAGGTCTCTAAAAAAAGCTGTGTAGGTAAATCACTTGCAACACACACAAATGGTTCAGGGAAAAAACAGAAGGGCCTCAATTGCATTGATTGGAACATAGGAACACAGTAGTTATATTGGCTACTATATTGGCTAAGACCCATAAATCACTCACAATGAATGGTTTTAGTTTGCTGGAACATTTTTCCACATGGTTACTTTCCTACATTTTCATCACTAATTTTAGAGACTAGCTTACTTTGTGAATATATGAATGAATCTTTACATCCCTTTCAAATGTGAATTGAAATGTCACTTCAGATGTCAAGGGATATTTATGATGTGTATACATATCTGGTGTATTCTGTAGTTGCTTAAAATCTAGTCTAAGTAACTTCCAGTGGCTATAAATTCCACCATGAAACAAAGATCTTTGTATCTGGTCCACCACACTTTCTAATTTTTTTTTTCTCTGAGGCAGTTCCTTTATAAGAGAAGAAAAAATTCCCAGTATATTTTCACTGGATTCAACTCTTGGACCTGAAAAACTTGTTTAATTCATAGATCTCAAAGCAGATAGCATATATTAAAAGCAATATTTTCTGAAATTGCCTCAGATTTTTACCTGACTCCTGTAAGAGAATTTCAAGACTGAGTAGGCATGAATGGAAGTGCATTGCCCAAAGTTTACAAATTCTGTTTCTCAAGACCTTTGTGCAATATGCAAATGTTGTTGCATTTGCTTACAGCTGAATAAACTGAGGCATCAAGAGGTTAAGTGGCTGGCTGAAGGTTGTGGAGCAAAGCTATTCCAACGCCATGGGCAGACCCCCAGGGTCCTGGTTTCCAGAGCCGTGCTGTGTCTGCTGTATTGATTCTCCCTTTACAACCACTCCAACGTGTTAATGGGCTACAAAGCTAATGGAATATTAAAAGAAGCTTAAGAATTTTGTCTCTTGAGGTTGGCTGGACACATAATTTTACAAACAAAGGTTTATAAAACAGGGAGAGAGAAGAAGGAATAAAAGGAAAAAGGAAAAATGTCAGAACTGATTGATTAAGGGAAGAAGTAGGTACCTGAGAAATGCCTGGTCTGATGCCAGCACTGGTTCAGGTCAGACAGGGCTATTTTTAAATTATTTGGTATTTTCAGAAATTGATTACTTGGCTAACACATTAAGAAGTAGCTCTACACATTCATTTAATGGGCCAGTGCCTCTTGTACAGGTCTGGAACAGTCACATTCAATCTCATCTACTCCTCGTTAAGTAGTGTTTTCTTCTTCAGTGTGTTTATTTACTGCCAATGCTGTAAGCATAAAACATATAACAAAAAATAAATAATACCTTAAATAGTCTTTCAGCTGTATGGGCCTTCAGGACAAGTGACTTCACTTCAGGCCTTGTGAGCTCAGTTAAGGCTCAGACATCAATTCTCATTCTTTCATATACCTGCAAATTGAGTAATACTTTCTTTTCATACTGTTACCTTTTTAACGTATAGCCACTTCAGTCTAAAAGTGCTCTGAAAAAAACCATGGTGGGTTCTTATACTAAAAAAAAAGATGAATAATAAATAATTTTAATTTGATGACCCTGTGTGCACTGGAGTAAGAGTGGAGTGTTTTCAAGTGAGATAAAATCAGTGACAACTTTTGGAAAATAACTAAGAGTCTATTGATGTCTTGAATAATGTGCACTTAGGTGTTAGCTGTTGGCCTGTTTTACATTTTTCCCTAAATTTCCGAACAAAATAACACTCAGAGCTTTCAGAAAGTTGTTTCTAATAAAGGTACTCCTAACCATAAAAAGGTTTTTCTTAAATCATCAACAATTACACACTTGTGGCATTATCTGTGTAAATGCTGGGAATCATTGGATGGCTGGGACTAGATGAAATTGTTGCAGGAGTACTCCGTTTTGGTGTCACATAAGAATTTCAGAAAAAACACAGAGGAAGATAATAATGAGGACAGTAGTGATGATGACGATACTACTACTACTACTACTACTACTACTACTGCATAGTGAATACCACGAGAATATGCATTATTACCATGAATAATAGAGATCTTTAACCTATATTGAAGCCTCCCTTCTACCTTACTTATTGCAAATAAAACAGCATAGCTGAAAAGCTCAGTCACCTGAGAGAATGAGGGAGAAATAGTTTTTCAGCCTCTGAGGTCAGAGGCTTAATTTTTAATGTGAGTATTTGACTTATGGCCCCAGATATAGAAAGATTTTCCTTAGTCTTTAATTTCTTTAAAGTGATGACTTTGTAAAGCTTGGTGTGCCTTTATCTGCTGTTGCCCTCAGTGAAAGTCACAACTGATGCAAACATGAAATGGGCAGTATTCTGCTGTTGCAATGTCATCTTAAAATATTTTTCTGTTAGAGCCATTCACTGATTTTCTATACAGCTGTATACAAACTGTACAGCACAGCCTTATTTGGGCAGGGTTTTACTACCATAAGTAAAAAGCCCACACTTAAGCACATGAGGTCCCATCCATCACTCCTCACTGATCATAACACATGCTGACCCTGTCTCAGAAGTAATCTGCTCCTATAACAAAGCTGAGATACACTATTAATGTTTTTACTGCTTTATTATCTTGAATATGATGATGATGTTGGAAAATAAAGCTATCATCAGCTTCAGTGATACCTCATGAGATACCTTTCTATTTCCTCAGTAGAAGGCGTATGATTTTATTTTTTCACTGGAATTTTTAATCATTGTTGAAAAATGTCAAATATTGAATTGCTGATAAATAAGTAATCAATCAATTATTGCAGAAAATGGAATAAAAGAACTCTGTTGCAGAATTAGACAAAGGTCTGGGAACAATCTCTACTCCTTTACATTAAAGGGATCTTCTGATCAAAGTTGCATGACTTCTAGTCAGCCAGTTTTTGGATACTCACTAAATGCCTGCTCAGATGTGTCTCTATACCATGGCTTGTTTCAGTAACACATTTTGCTTTTCTTGTCCGTTGGCTATGCCTCTTCATTCCACTTAAAAGGAAAAAAAAAATACAAAAGCAATAAAAAAATCAGCATAGTTTAGCTTTGACTTTAGCTTCTGTTGTACATATCTGGCCCTTGCAGGACCTCACAGCTTGCCAGAGGGAGTGTAGAGATGGAGAATCAGGAAAGAGCTCTCGCGTCCCGGTGCTCACACCCAGTGCTCAGGCTCATTATTCATTGCTTGGTAGATCTAGAGGTTTACCCATTCCAGCAATAAATATTTCCATAATCTAATAGATCTCACAGTAAGGTGCATGCTGTAATATTTTAACACATTTTTGTTTCCTTGATTTCATCCCATCATTCCTAATTATACCCCCCATGATCTTCTCTCTAAATCTCTTTAATTGCACAATTGTAGATTTTCTTTCAACTCAGCCAAATGATAGGTACCTGATTTGGTTCATCAGGCTTTCCATTTTCTCCATCATGGAAGAAAATACCCTTCCTTTCACAAGAACTAAAAAACCCCTCCATCCTACCCCCAGAGGATGGTTCTGGATTAGAGGAGTTCACAGTACAGGATTGACATTATCAGGTCAGGTGCGTGTGGCATTTACAGAGCATTAAAAACCTTGTTCCCTCACATTTAATGCCTATAATTATATATTACTTAACTTTCTGCGAAGTTTTAAGAACAAAATTGCTTGAGATGCCACTTCAGAAATAATTGTATTTGTTCCTCATCGCAAGGAGAATCATTTGCATGTCTTCACATCAAGAATTTTGAACCCATCTTTATAGACAGGGATCCTAAGGCACAGAAACACAGTGGAATTCATCAGAGATCAAACAAATCATTACTAACAGAAACAGCATTGCTTATATTTCTCTAAAAATATATCATTTCTCTGTCACACTCTTCATTCTCAAAGCTGCATACTCCTGTTGACATTGAAATACATATTCATTTAGTATTTTCAGAGATTAGTTAGGAGAAGCTCTTGCATCAGGCATTTTTTGGTGCATGAATTTTCAAACATGCACAGATTTATATCTCATTTATGAAACTCTGGGATCACTAGGTGTTTTTGTAAATGTCTAGTGGTCAACTGTATGTCCTAGTGTAAAAAGGACTGCAAGCTCAACTTCAATACGGACTTCCTAATTGAAATATTCCTCAAGGAACACTTGCACCGCTAGCTAACTAATTGTCATTATAAACCTAGAAATTCTATGTATCAATATCTAGGATATTAATTGCAAGAACATAAAGACAAAAAGCATGATTTTTTTTCTTTGTAAAGCTAAATAAAGCTCATTGCTACTTCCATTCTGGAATGTATTAATTTATAGTTAATTCTCTTATTGTCATTATAAAAAACACATAGAAAATACAGAGTTTTCTAAAAAAACAGAGTGGATGTTAATTATTTAAATATTCCATTTCATAGTTTCAGAAAAAGAATATAAACAAATTCATTATTATTAATTGACAATATTTTACCAGTGTGTAGGGGCCCCAGTGAACTAAACATTATACAAGCCACAAAACACAGAATTAAATCTTGGCTCTGATAAAATGAGTACAATAATTCTATCAAGTTCACTGAAAATTTCATCCCTGGATGGAGACAGTCTTTCTTCTGAAGAGTATGCAAAATTTAGTCCCCAGTTTTGCACAAACACAGCGTGCATAATTTTTCTCAGGTGATTAGTAAAGCTTCTTTTTTATTCATCCCCAGCACCAGAACAAATTACAAAGATAAAAGCATTGCAGGGACTGAAGTGAAGTTGGATTAGTTGTCTGTGATGCCTTTATCATCTGTGATAACTTTACTCAAGGTTACACAGGTTTTTAAAAACTAGATCAGGGGTTAATTTAATAGATGATGTAACCAGTGGGTGTAATAAACAAATCTGAGAGAAAGGGGAAAGAAGTCTCACTCTAATGTGGATGGGTATTTAGAAGGGACAGATCGGTACTTTATTTATTTGTGAATGATTTATCTTGGAAATAAACTGCATGCAGATCAGAACAGAATGAGCTCATGGCATGGCACTCTCTTCAGGACGTATCTCACCAGCTTCATTTTCTGACTTGCCATTTTACTGTGAATGCTGCAGGAAGCTCTCACTTCTCTGCGCTCTTATCACCAAGATCACCTTTTCATTTTAACTCATAAAAAAATCTGCAGAACCGAGTCTCATTTCTGAAGTTTAAAAGGCTTGCACTTTCTTGAATGTGAAGCTTGAATAAGGACAGTGGGTTTCCTGAGAGAGGCATTTCCCAGCACAAAAGAGTCTTTTCTATGTACAGCAGTAGGCAGAAGGGCAGAGTCAGGCATGTCAGTCACCAGACACACCAATGTGCCTTCACTGCCTGCCAGCACTGACAGCCCTGCAGGTCACACAGCTTTACTTTGCTCTGTCTGTGGAGATTTTGTTTCTGCAGGAGCTGATACAATGGGGGAAGAGCACAAGAGTTTCAATGCTTGCTTTCCATTATCCAGTGTGGGTTTATCCCACTTATTCTAGCAAGATTCTCAGCTTTAGCCTGTGTCTGAAGGTAGAGCGCTCTGGATATCCAAGGTCCAAGCTGGCCTTCAACTCAGAAAGGGGCTTGAGCATTCTGTTTAATTTAATTGTTTGTACTGCCCCTGCTTCTGGATATTTCTGACATGTAAGAATTAGCATGAATAATGCTTAACTTAGAAATCAACCCCAAAACAACACCAACATCCTGAAACACATTTGTCTTCAAAGCTCAAGGGGTGATCATTGCTGAAGTTGTATGAGGATTTTCAGCAAAACTGCAGCGACTGCCTGCAAATGACTGGAGCTTGCATTGTCCACCAGTGCTACTGTCAGCATAAAAATACCTAGATAACTTTTCACCCTGGAAGGAAGAAAATGCACCCCCTTGGTGCAGACCCATTCCAGTCAAATACAGACTGACAACATCAATTTTTATTTCCCCTCCTCCCCTCCATTTTCCATCATGAAAGCAAGCAAATAACTAAACCACAGGTTTGTGTCATCTAATTTATCCTTGTATTTGCAATTTATTAGTACTGTCCATTTACTTTTTAATGTCTCTGCAGCGATGATGCTGATTTTCATCTCTCTCACCTGGCCATTAAAATGAATCTTCAACAAAACCTGAGGAACAGGGGGAAAGCCTAGGTGGTACTATTGTTTAAAGTTAATCTTTTCTACTTACTCTAGTGTTGAATCATTCATCCATGCTTTGAAATCTGAAATCAGCAAAAGTAGAGCTGGAAAGACAATAACAGAATGGTGACAAGACCACTCTAAATATCCATTCTTAAGAGATAATGGGGGAAAACACACCTAAAAACATATTTTTTATATACTTTCTTTTTCTGATTATAACAATAGCATAGAAAACTGGCTGTTAAAGCCGGATTGATCGCTGGTTAGATGACATATAGCCTTTATGAGTGGGGGATAGAAACTGATAAATGTTTTTTTTTCCCCTTCACAACCTTTTTCTAAAGCTGCAGAAAATGTGTCATGCATAAAAAGTATGCAATTTTCATGTAATTAGAGGAACAGGAGATGAAAATGAGTTCCATCAGAGCAATCAAGGATGGTAATGTGGCATGGATTTGTCAGTGCCTATTTGTCATGAAAGCAAAACCCAACAAGTGCTCTATATTTTATTTCATTATTATCACTGCTATACCTTTAAAAACACTTTAAAAACATCAACAAAATACAATTTTATAACTCTTGTGTAAAAAAGCAACCAACAACCCATTGTATAAATTAATAGAGTCCCCTATTTTAATAAAGTTTGTCTGTTTTGGTTTTGACGTTAGGTTAGTTTTATTCTCTCAAAGACAGAAAAAAAGGTGTGATTTATTCCGATGTGTTTTTAGTTTTGCTCTGGTATTATATATCTGGGTTCACTGTTTCCATTACTGCAAATTCATGCAATGACCTCTGCTGGTCTCAGGACTCCCCCATTCATCCCACTGAGCAATAACTGAGGGATCCAAATTAGGAGTGCAATCATCCTAAATTGCCCTATAATCAGTCACAAAAAGAAGCATATACAATGTTGCCTGAGAAATGTGTTAACTCCTGACCTGTCTTCACTGCTTGTTGAGGAAAGTCAAGTCAGTTGTGTTCTGAACAGTGTGACACAGGTAAACACCTAAAGTTAGACCAGGTGAACCTGAGCTTTTTCAAAACCCTCATCAATGTCACTCTCTATTGTTCATGTTACATTTTCCCTTTTTGTGGATGCCAGGTAGCAAGTAGAAATTTAATTGGTATGGTAGTACCCAGACCCCTCTTTTATCAACAGCAGTTAAATGACCAAAGGGTTAATGTAAACTTATGCTGTGGGTTTATTCAACACGTTCACAGAAAAGATAAATTCAGTAGAGCTGTGATCGTATGTTTGCATAGCAACTGGGGACAACACTCATATTAAAATTATAAAAGCCAGATGACTATAAATCACTGTTGGTAATAATAGTTCAGGATGATTGGACCTGCCTTGCAGGGTCAGATCAAAGGTCTCACTAGCCTGATGTTCTGTTGATGGCAGTAGTCAAAGAAAAAATGCTTACGGGGAAAAAAAAAATAGCAACCAGGCAAATATGCAATGGTTGTTCCCCTGGTTTAGTCTCAGCTTCTGGCAAATCTGTGGTTTAGAGGGTGATGACTCAAACCATGGTATACATGGTTAACATGGTGCATTTTATTTCTTGAAGGAAGCACTAAGCATTTACAATAGTTATTGACAGCTTTAAAAATTGCTTCCCAAGAAATATCCCTTCATTTATTTCCTATAAATATTTTATTTTATTAAAGTCTTGTTATGTACCAAAAAATATAGGCATTATACACAGACAGGCACACTCCCCAATTTGTCACAGGCTACTCTGATTAGAAATGCAGAGCCCTTTAGTTAGAGGTTGCTGATGGTTAATATATTCCTGTTTTCTCCCTTCGGGCTGAAGGTGGGAGACAGTTGCTCTCAAGTTGCATATGTCTCTCTCGAGCCATCCATGATAGGTCTCTTCTCGGTCTTTCAAGCTGGCATATGCCCAGATTTCCTGCAAATGCAGTAGGAATAACGAAAACAAGAACTTGAGATGACAGAGAGTAGAAAACTGCTATAAATGGTTGTTTGAGTATTCTGAATTATGGATTTCTCCTGATGGCACTTGCTGGCAGAGTGCATCTCCCTCTGTGTGTGACACTGCTGAGGCTGCAACTCAAGTCCTGTGTCCAGTTCTGGGACCCTCCTGGCAAGAATGGCATTGAGGGTCTGGAGCTTGTCCAGAGAAGGGAGTGGAGCTAGTGAAGGGTCTGGACCACCAGGAGCAGCTGAGGGAACTGGGAAAGGAGATCATCGTGGGGAAAAGGAGGCTCGGGGGGGACCTTGTGGCTCTGCACAACTCCCTGACAGGAAAATGCAACCAGATGGGAGTTGGCCACTTCTCCCAGGCAACCAGTGATAAGACAAGAGGAAGCAGCCTCAAGCTGCACCAGGGAAGGTTCAGGTTGGACACCAGGAGGAATTTCTTCATGTAGAGGGTTGTTAAACATTGGAATGGACTGTCCAGGGCTGATATGGAGTCACCATACCTGGAAGCAGTCAAGAAAATTTTGGATGTGGCACTGAGTGCCCTGGTTTAGTTGACAATGTGGTGATCAGTCAAAGGCTGGACTCAATGATCTCAGAGGATTTTTCCAGCCTAAAGTGGTTCTGTGATCTGCACACACAGCAGGGAATTGCTAAGGTTCACCCTGGAGAGATGAACGGCGTCTGCACGTCTGCAGGGATGGAGTAATTGACCAAGAACAGACTCTACTGCCCTGAACCTCACAAGACTCTGGCCTGAGAAATTCTTCCTGCATTCAGTCTTCCTGTGTGTTGTACACTGGTGGTGGAAGACATGGTGTTTTTCCACGAGAGGTTTCGTTTCATAAATACCTAAGACACAAAGCTAAAATACTTATTAAGGGGGAAACAATATTTTGCTTTGCAGGGTGATTCTTTAAGAAAAGAAATTGGGAACTTCAAAAGAGCGTGTCCGCTCTTTTTATGCCCATATAAAGAACCAAGAGATTCTATAATGATTTCCTTCTTCAAAAAAGCTAAACAAAGAAATCAGAGGAATCTCCAATGGAGGGCTTATTTTGGGCTGGAAAGCATTTTT
This sequence comes from Calcarius lapponicus, assembly GCA_039654755.1. Classification (NCBI taxonomy): domain Eukaryota; kingdom Metazoa; phylum Chordata; class Aves; order Passeriformes; family Fringillidae; genus Calcarius; species Calcarius lapponicus. The sequence continues at coordinate 2,757,325 of CM077481.1, forward strand.
GGGTACTAAAAATAAGTTCATAGATTCCTAGAATCCTAGAATGGTTCGGATTGGAAGAGAGCTTAAGGGTCATCATTTTCCAACCCCCTGCTATGGGCAGGGACACCTTCCACTGGACCAGGTTTCTTAAAGTCCCATCCAACGTGGCCTTGAATGCTTCCAGCATGGGGCAGCCACAAATCCTCTGGGCAGCCTGTGCTAGGGGAGCCTCACCATCCTCAGGAGTTTCTTCCTATATATTTAATCTAAACCTATCCTCTTTCTCTTAAAATTCATTTCCTCTTGCCTTACCACTGCGTGTCCTTGTAAAGCTGAAGAAGATAGATTAAAATTCCTAGGGGAATATGACCCAAACAGCAGGTATTGTGGTGGTTGCTTGGGTTTCTGTTGTGAGAGGAATAAATTTGTGATATCTGCCTTTCATTTAAATGTTCCCTCCAACCACATCTGGCCAGCTCCAGTGGCAAAGCAGAAGAGGAGCCCTGGTCTCACTTGCTTTTCCATTTGAAGAATCCAGGACTGGCAGTGCCCAACTCACTTCCCAGATTCTTTGCCCAAAATGATCTGTGATTATAGGAAACTTCATTGTCTTCCATATGCCAAGAACTACAGTAAGAGTCCTAATAAGGGAAAAATGGTTTTTCTCTTGGGAGCCCACCTATCCATGGTACCTTTTCCATCTGTGGAAGCTGGGTCTAAGTGCTGCAATGACTTAGTGCAGGATCTCTGGAGCATAAGCGAACTTGATACCTCCTTAAGTTTCAGTCAATCTGCATTTTGCATAAATACACACTACTTCAAATGGTCTCAGTGAAATAAAATTACTGACATTTATTACTAATTAGCTAATAATGTCATTATCTAGACTAGTTAAAAAATAATCATGAGAAGTAAAAAAAAATATCAGGGGAAGAATTATTCAATTTAGTAAACTTTTTTTTTTTTTTGAATTGAATAATTATTCTTCTTCAGACAAGATTTGCTGGGAGAAAAAAAAGCCCTTCCAGCGTTTTTTTTCCATTATGTCAGCTCTGCATAAGTTTGGGATAAAATATTAACTAGTCAATGGCAGAAATAAAATTCTACAGTTAAAGTGAACAAAGTGTTTTTACAAAATTATTATTATTATTATTATTATTATTATTATTATTATTATTATTATTATCACTATTATTTTTAAGTCTGTTTCCTTCTAAGAAAAAATTTTGCCTATTTAACCCTTGAAGCAAGGTAGGAGCCATGAGGAGATCCCACTTCTCCATAAAAAGAATGGTCCTATACTGGAGCAAGAAAATGTAGCATGGAAAAGGTCAGCTCCACATGATTATTGGGCTGTCAGAAAATAGGAACCAGACAAATGCAAACCAGTGAATATTCCCACAAATTATCTTCTGGAAAACTTGCAGAAGGAATTTTCTATTCACTCTGAAGATGTAAAAAATACCTTTTTAAAAAAAAATATTTTTGTAACTCTCCAGTTCCTTGTAGTGCAAAATCATCTATGAAAATTGCTGAGCTCACACACTCCACTTGGCCAGATACAGGAATTTGTGTTTCTTTACTCTCACAGGCACATGTTACAGCTGATTTAATGTGTTATTAGAAACAGAGGAGTCAAATTGGTTAGCATCTTTTGGAATGACCTATTAGACCATGAACATCCATGGTTTTCCAGGCAAAAACTTTGCGTGCATGAGAGCATACAGTAAGCATATTATATTTGGGAAAGTGTCTGCACTTGATCCACCCAGTGTTCCCTAGGCATTTTTGATTTGCAGTGTCAAAGTGCAGCATTTCATATTTATAACATTTCTGGAGTTTCTCAAAATGATGTCCTAGGTAGCTGCAGTGTGCATGTTTTGTTGGATTTCTGGAGTTTGGCATTCAGACTGAAGGCACAAAGTGCATCTAAAAGCACCTGATCTGCTGAGACAGTGACACACCTGAAAGTAAACATAGGCTATAAATTCCACTGGAAGAAGAGAAACGTTACCTGCTCTAGCTGTGACTCTGATGGCCTGTGTTTCTGTTTTTCCTCTCTGAAAAATTGGGTCTTTCCTCTCCTCAGACCTGACAGGACATTAGAAGGGGGCTGGGGGGCAGGAGGAGGGAGAGGGCAATGAAAAAGAGAAGAAGTTCAATGCAAGTTTCTCATGGGGAAACACAGTACTTCTGGTTCTAGTCTCCAGAACTCTGTTTTTTTCTCAGTAAGAAAGGGAGGAAAAGGAAGGCTCTAGAAACTAGACCCTCTGAAAGATAGATATGAAAGTGATAGAAGAGAAATATCAAGAAGAATTAAGTGATGTTCTGGACTAGCTCTTGCTCCCAAATGGTAAGACGTGCAGAAATGCTTTTTACCATTATCTGAAATGTTGTCTCTTTGTCTCTGATTCCTCTTAATGTGAACCACTCAGCTTCCTAATCACAACATCAGACATTTAGAAAGAAGAAAAGTTTGACTCTCTCACATTATGCAGCACATACCAGTGTTGAGGGAAGTTGGGTATGAGTGAAGCAAAGACACACCATAGCTGTAAAATTTGCAGAATCAATATTTGCTGCTTTAGCCTGCCAGGATTCTGTTTGGAATATGGTTTTTGGCGTCTTATTCTTTCTTGCTAGGGGAGATGGGGGAATAACAGAACATGGACACAGTACTGAGGACAGAGATGGCACAGTCTCATTTTCTTCCCTGGCATGATGATAATTATTATTATTATTATTATTTTTTTCCAGTCATGGACGTTTTTCAGAACCCCCCCTCCCCATCCACCCCTGCCCCTTCCCACCCTCCTTCTGCTTCTCAGAGATGAGCAACTTCACCATCCTTATTGAGTAAATAAATAAATAAATAAAATAAATTTCTGCGAGACAGCTTGGAAGAATGTTTGATAATCTGAACCATTATGGAGGTGAAATTTCATTACACAGATGGTGACATCCCAATGTCTATCATCAAAACACAGCAGGTAGAAACAATCAGCTAGGCCCATTCCCCACTATAAAATTACACTTACATTAATGTCACTCTAGATTTCATTATGCAGAAAATGATATTGCACAGGTCTCTGACATGAGGAAGACTGGGAGAGGAGAAAAAAAAAAAAAAAGCAGAGATGCAAATCTAAGTGAGAGAATGGGGGGAGGATGTGTGGGCAAGGCAGAGAAGCGGAATGTGAACTAAGAATGATGGGCTCTGCCAACAAAATAAATAAACAACCACATCAAAACCTTGTGGTGCTTGTGGCAGTGTCCTGTCTTGGTCATCTCCAACCTCAGCACCCACTTCAAGTTCTGAATGAGAGAATCAGATTGAGAGATTGATTCCTTATGGGAGTTAGGTAGTTTCACATTTAATTTGTATTCATAGTATTGTAGAATCATAGAATAACCGAAGTTGGAAGAGACCTACAAGGAACATTAAGTTCAACTCCTGGCCCTGCACCCCAAGAACCACAACTTATTAAAAAGGCCTGACCATCATAATTTAGTGAATCAGGTACATTTAAAAAAGTAATTTTTGCATGCTGAACATGTGACTGTGGTCACAGGGGTTTTCAGGATGAAGGAGAGATGAGAATGTTGACTCCATGATCAAAAGGCTTGATTTATTATTTTATGATATATATATTACATTATAACTATACTAAAAAGAAAAGGAAGAAAAAGGTTTCCTCGGAAGGCTAAGCTAAGCTAAGAATAGAATAGAAAAGAATGAATAACAAAGGCATCTCTCTCAGACTCTGTCCGAGATAGCTCCGTCTTGATTGGCCATTAATTATAAACATTCAGGATAGCCCAATCAAAAATCGACCTGTCGCATTCTACAGCAGCAGATAACCATTGTTTACATTCTTTGTCTGGGGCCTCAGCTTCCCAGAAAGAAAAATCCTAAAGAAAGGATTTTTAGTGAAAAAGATGTCTGCGACACTGAACATTCTAGGGATACTAGGGTAAACAGATCTTTTCCCTTCCCCTTCTCCCTCCCCTTCTCATTCCCATTCCCATTCCCAGGAAGACTCTTGAATATTGTATTTCGCTTTATTCAGCTACCACTCCCTAATACGGTTCAAACACCATGATTTGACTAAATTTCCTCTGATCCAGTCTTCACACTGGTCACACCACTGTGATTTTCACCAGAAAATTGCTACTTTGGTGCACATTAGAGAAGATCATTCAGCAAGGCCACAGCATGAGAAGTTAGCAGAGTAATTTAGGAATACGGAATATTGATGAGGGAAACTGATGAACATTATCTGATGAGGTTTTACATATGAAAAAAAAAATAGTGTTGGATGCCAGAATTTTTTCATTTTGATTTAAAAATGTTATTTGAAAATATCTGCTTTGAGGGTGATGGGGTGCTGGAACACATTTCCCAGAAAACCCATTCTGGATGTGTTCAGGACCAGGCTGGGTGGGGTTTTGAGGAACATGGTCCAGTGGAAGGTCTCCCTGACCACAGCAGAAAAGTTGAAACATCTCTAAGGTCACTTCCAACCCACACCATTCTATTGCTCTTTTTTGTCATTTCTGATTTTAAGGATGCTACAGGAAATATCACTGCTGTATTTCTAAAACCAACCACATGTTGCTCATCTGTCTTTCAGCACTGACAGAGTTTTTTCACTCAAAAGTCCAGGTTAACTTTTGAATCTCTCTGCTCTCTGTGCTAAGTGATGAGACAGGAGAGAATTTCCTTCTCTTATCAGTAGAGTTGTATGATGCTTTTATTTTATATTTAACGAAAGGCTAAGGTACGAGTTTATACAAAAGTGGGAACCTTAGTATTCAAATTAACCTAGGCTTCTGTTACACTTAAAGGGAAAGCTGAGAGAATGAATTTGAGAGAATAAATTTCATAGCAAAATAAATATTATCTGACTTCAGAAGTTCAAATTGAATGTGTCTACCTGTAAAACAAACCAAGCTGGTTTTATAATCAACAGGATTCTAACCAATTACTGTGTGGTGCATCTCAGTATGTTTAGGTGCCTAGTTTAGGATGACTTCAACCACAGCTGAAATTTACTGCTGTCACCTGTTAAACTACATTTGGCCTCAAACTACAAAGTCAGTGCCTATAAAAATTTGCTGCCATATTAGACTAAGGATTGATTGTAATATATATTATATTATATTTATTATATTTATTATATTTATTATATTTATTAATTATATTGTATTATATCGTATCATATCGTTTCATATCATATCATATCTGGAATTATTAAATTTTTAGTCTCCATTAAATATTGAGAAGTCTGAGACTGTGATTGAAATTGGATAATAAACCTCTAAATATCTGAAATTAGAAGAGGTGACTCTCATTAAGCACTCAAGAAATTTTGATTCTATGGTTCAAAATCCTTAGAACTGATAGGAGTTTTAATGAAGTACATAAAAATATACACCTACCCTCACTAACATATATGTGTTCATTCTGGTTGGAGAAAAGGTTTTAAAAAACAGTCACCTGACAGAGATCCTTTCCAATGAAATTTTATGTCCAGTTTTGTAAAGTGAAAGATATGAATATTTTAGACAAACATTTGAAGACTAATTCAAACAGAATAAGAACCCTTACGTTTTAACCATCACTGTGTTACAGCCTTTATTAAGCAAGACTATCCAGAGCACAAATAATGGATCTTCTTTGCATTTCATTTGACAAATATATTGATTGAAGTCCCCTTTCAAACCTCAGCAGACGGGATGCTTTAGGGGTAATTTTTTCAAAGGAAGTTTGCATGGGGGATTTAACCAGCCAACTTCCCTTGATGTTAGCAGGAACTATGTGACTAAACTAATACATAACTTTGAAAAGACACCCCTAAACACCTTATGTTGAATCATTGGAAGACTTTGAACTCAGCAGGATTGTTGCCTAGATAAGAAGTGGTTGTTCAGAGCCAACATATGAATCAATTTTAATAAACAGTGCTATAAATGGGACAAAGAATACATTTGTCCAAAGAGAAAGGGAAGGCTGGGGTAACACAGAACAAGTGGATTTGTCATTAAACCTCTTCTTACTTCTAATTTCATCTTGGGGAACACTTCTGGGAAACAACTTCATTATCTATGATGAGGTAGCTTCACTAAAATAACTCAAATTTTCTTCAGTCAGCTGCCAGTAAGATGGTCCCTAATGGATTTTCCTACAGTACATTTTAAAGCAAGGTTAGTTTATTTTAAGAAGTCATTTATAGGCAGCAATTGACAACCAATCTGAAACTAGGGCCCAGACCTACAACCTACAAAAGAAGGTTCTGTCTGGACACAGGTCCAAGCTCAGACATTATTACTTTCAGAATATTCAGTTTCATTCAAACAGTTCACTGTGTGACTGTATCATGATTTTGCTCCAGATTTATCACGTTGATTGGGTTGAGTAAAGACGGAATCACTTCCTATTCCTCTTTGACTTTGTAGGCTGTCTCTCTTCTGCTGTTCTCTGCAGGAACTCTGTGTCCCCTCCATCTCCCATGGAGAAGAAATAGAGGTCTCATGGATGGCTTTTATAAGTCGTGCTGAGCAGGAACCTACAGCAAAGGTCAAATTCAGTCTGAATTATTTCAGACCATAGTGTTATTCCCTGACTAAGCCTTTCTTTGTACTTTATATATTCTTCAAAGAGAAGTGCTTTGAACCATTGAATTTGAGAATTTTGATTTGACTTAGTTTATGCTCCAGATATGAATATAAATATATATATATATATATATTCTTTCAGGAGGAAAGCAAAAATCTTCCTGCAAACTATATGCATTGAATTTTTTTAAAAAATTGTAACACTGCTAAAGGAAATGTTAGACAGCCAGCATTATTTTGATAGAAATATTTTCCCCAAAAAAATGCTGTCATTAGATACGATTAAGGTAATCTTCCTAAAATTAGACAAGCAGACAGAGATGTACCATTGTTATCTCCTGCAGCTGTCTGCCTACCAGATTTGTGACATTTTAGGGGTATCTTTTCAAAGCAGCATACAGAGTTTTAGCTGCATGACTCTCAGAAACATCAACAGAAGCTGATCGATTAAATCCCACACTTGCCTTTGCTTTGAAAAATTTTCCCCTAAGCTTCCTGTCTGTTGGGCTTTGGAAAAGTACTTCACTATTTCCCATGCAGAGAAATGCAGAAAATATTCAATCTATATTAAAAGATAAATGAAATTAAAATAGAATAAGACTAAAAAATATATAACATAAAATAAAGATCAGGATTTTTACTAGTTCTCTGCTTCCTTGATTGCTGCTCTGGTACTGTGAATGCATTCCAAGCTTTGTTACATCCATCAGGGATGGTACAGATGGACATTTTGCCTGTCCAACCTGACTCAACCGCTTGAAGATTCATCAGAGAGAATCTGTTGGCAATTGCAAATGGATGTAATCCAGAGCCGGCAGATTTTGTTTCTCTAGAGGAAAGCAGGACTGTAAAGGGCAGACTAGACTGGCAAAAATATTTACTTTTATATTTCATCACTTCAAATTTATAATGGGACAAAATGCCTTTAAAACTTCACCTTTTTAATAAGATACTAACAGAGATTTTCAATGCAATACATTTGTTGACAAGTCAGACACTTGAGAGTGGGAAGCATTCTGAGTTAAAAAAAAAAAAAAGAAGAAAAAAGAAAAGAAAAAGCAATCAGCAGGGTGACATACACTTTATTAGTCCTCTTCAAAATCACTTCCTTCCCTTTCTTCCTTTTATATTTCTTGTCTTTCCATGTGCTCTCTCGTTACATTACATCCCTCATTTTAGGCATTTTAATCCCTCCAAAGGGATGCATCCCAGTGGCACAGGCAGTTGTAAGGCACAATTCTCAGCTACACCATGGCTCTTTTACAGTGCTGCGGCAGCGAAAAGCAGCCTTATAGCCCATGGAACTGGCCACTGTGGAATATCCTCCCCGCTATGCACAAAACGGGGTTTCAGAAAGCAAGTAAAGTCAGCATATTGGATATATAATGGCTTCTGTCACATTTTCCAGTGTAAAAGACCCCCACGCCTGGGGTAAGCATGGGGAATGAAGAAAGGGGATCTTGTTTCAAGTCCTATCATGGACTTTAGAAAAAAATTCCACGAAATTCAATCTGTCTAGCTCTATAGGGTACCTTCTCCTTCTGAATAAGCTGCAGTACAATGACGAGAATCAGTCATTGCTTGTTGTAGAAATGTGGGGAAGTTCTCAGAAATATTTCTGAGGCAGTTATAAATATATGGGATTTACTTACTTGACACCTGAGGAATTGTCAAACACAAATATTCTCCTGTCTTCTCGTAATAGGTAGCTGCAGGTTATTTACTTATTTATAGGTGCAAGTCTTATTGAATGGTCAATACTCTTTCTACTCTTTTGAATGCTCTATACTCTCTATACACAAGGATGTATAAATTACCTTCTCCTTTTCTTCTGAGCCCTGTTTGACCAGTTGTTAATAAGTTTAGAGTTGATCAGAACATTTTTTCCCATATTTCATGTGTTTACAGCACAGTTGCCACTAAAGATTTCATATCACTGAATGATGGTGCCCATGGCTGACCCACATGGAACAGGAACAGTCCCTGCTCTGCCAAGTCATCTTGTGAAAACAGAGAGCCTGATGTGAAAGTCCTTTTATGGAGCCTTTGATCGAGCCAGGAAATCTGGGAATGCTTTTGCATGGGTGTCTGGTGGAGATGACATAGGATAACTTACAGAATTAGCAGGTCCCCATCCATTTGAGTCAAGAACTAATGCTGTTCCACTTTTTCTATTTACACATGAAAAAAATGCCATTAAATTGTGGTTTTCATCTACCTACTCTCCAAAATTCCAAATTCCCTCAAAAGCAACAATGTCAAGATAAATTTAAAAAATCATCTCCTCTGTTCTTTATCCAACATGCGTACTGTTGTACTCTTATGAAATTCACTCCGTTTCTTTCTTGCTCCCCTTAGGGAAAGTTGCCAGCAATCCTTAGTGGAGCGGAGAGGGATGAAGCCATGAAGAAAATGCAGAATCAGGACAACCTTTCTGCTCTCTCTGCTCCCCACTGATGGCCTTGGTCAGATGGTGAGTCAACCCTCAGCTATGCCTCTCCATTTGGGCATAGGAGATAATCCTTGTGCAAAAGGCCACAGCCACATACACAACACCATGGAGTGCTCAGTAGAAGGAACACTTCACTGCATACTGTCAGTAGCCTCTGTGTGCATATTTTTTTCCTCTCAAAAAAAACCAAAACCAAAACCAAAACCAAAACCATAAACAAAAAACAACACAAAAACAAAAACCCAACAAACAAACAAACAAACAAACAAACAAACAAAACCCCCACCAACCAAAGAAACAAACAAAAAAAAGCCACCAAAAAAACAAAAACCCCCAAAACTACAAACAAGCAAAAAATAAAAAAAAAAGCAAAACAAAAAAAAAATCCTGAAAACTAGTGGATTTCTCAGCCATGAAACAGAGGAACTTCAGGCTCATCTGGCTCAGTGCTCAGCACCAGCCACAAGATGTTTCACGTCCTCAAGCCCCATCAATTTCAATTGAGTTGAAAGGCCCCCAGTTCCCATTATTCTCTTCCTGTTAGTAAATAGATTGCTGCTACTTGTAGTGAGTTTTGGGTCTGTACTCTGTAACTACAGAAAGCAAAATGTAGAGGCATTAAAGTAACACTAAGTACTTTTGTTCCTGCTTCATTCTCAGCCCTGACCATCCCTAAGAGAAGGTAAAGCAGCCTTAGGGCGAGTAAAAATTATATTCTACATGCAAATATCACATATTATTTAAGCACTGCTTTGTAAAACTGAGTATTTTTTATGTTTTCAGAATTGTTTTATGTTCAGGAAATTAAAGAAACAAAATAGATAATTTGCAGTTCCTAAGAATTTACCACCACACTTTCCTATTTCTCTTACACCCTTTGAGAGTACCTTTAGTAATCTGCTTTCAGCTCTGTTTACTCTAGAATACTATTTAAATTAAGCTGGAAAAGTAATATTGCAAACATTAGTTGGTTCTACAGTGAATGCCCAGTACATGTTTTAATTAGAGGTTTAAAGTTCCTTTAGAAATAAAATTCTGTGCAAATGTAAGCTTTAATGTATAAAAGTACATGTACATGTATGTAAATGTGGATATGTGTATGCCCCTACTGTTAATATTATTTTTATTATTTGTTTATTTCACTTTTTACTGTCTGTGGCTATTTCCTCCTTTGTTTTGGATTTTCCCTACTCTATCCTCCAGAATAAAAAATAAATAGAATAAAATAGTCATGACACTTACTAACAGAAAACCTAACAGCTTTGAAATCTATTTTATTCTCTTTTTAATCCTGCTTTAATCCTTTAGAGCTATAAACCAAGGAAAATGCCTATTTTCTACTGTATATATTTACAGCTTCTATTCTAAATAATTTTGTTGCTTTAGGATTTGCAATCACCATGATTTCCTATATGGAGAAAAAAAGAATATCAAACTTTTAAGCTCCACAGGGAACAATTCAGGATTCTTTAATGTAGGATGCATATAAAAGCAATCAAAGCTGTTCTTCTCCACTCCAGCTATTTGGCTTCTCTCTGCCATTGTCTGGCATATCCTTACCTTCAATTCCAAGGCAGTTACATTTAATAACTAAATGCACTGAGCCAATTATTAAATTCACCACCATGATCCGCCCAACACATGCATATGATGGACAAAGCTTAAAACCATTTCCCAAAGATGATAATTCTCTAATTTGTGTGCGTGTAAGAATTTGCCTTACACTATCTATAATTGTGATATAAAGAAAATTGTTAATAGAATATAAACAAAGAGTGACCATGAGCTCACAAACCATTTTCATCCTATCAGAGATACAACTGTTCATACCCCTATCTTCCTATTTGCCTCTTTTATGTGTATTAAGTAAAATGTACACAAGGAGAATAGGGAAGAGAGATGAAAAGACTCATTAAGCCATCATATTTTTGTGTGATTACAGCATTGTTCTTTACATGTTCCCATTCTTCCTAAGAGAACAAAAAGAGAAAGGAGAACATTTCCTGATGTACAATTTCATAGTGAGTATGTTGAATATGGGGGATATTTCATGTCTGGTCTACCTGCTCAAAAAGTGACTATATTCACAAAACATCTTGAAAGTTATTCCATTAATCCATCAGCCTAAAAATACAAAGTGTCCTCTTACTAACTCTCAGTGAACTCAAAAGAAGTGGAGTGCTTACGCAGCACTCAAAAAAAAGTCCTTAAAAGAAAAAAGCCCGCAATTGACTATATTGGCTCTAAATTGAGTTCCTCAGTCGTATGTAGTTGCAACTTTCATGACCCTGGAAACTCCTCTTTTTAGAATTCAATCCTGAATCCTTCTATTCCCAAAGATTTCTGCTTGTCTGATGTGGCCCTTCCTGGAGCACCCCTGTGGAATAAGGAGTTATCCTCGATTTTTAACTGACATGTTTGGGCCAGTCAGCTTTTATCTTCTGGATAGCTGTTTTCCAGTATTTTCAGATTGCCAATCATATAAAGTTTTGCACTGGAAGATTGAACACTTACTCAGATTTTTGAAGCCTATTGACAGAAGACTTCTTTTTAGCTGTCTGTCATGGACTACTGAGAACAGCTTCCTCAGGGCTAAACAAATAAAGCTACTTCAATTTCCTTCTCCAACAAAATATGTTTCTACACTCTTGGCCATCATAGGCACTCTCCACTGTGCCTTCTACCACTTAAAGTCACAGTTATTTTGTTCTAATTTTCTGTCTGATTCTCGAATAAGAATGATGATGGCTAATCCGTGCAGAGAAGTATCCTTGCTGCTTCTACTTTACAGTTGATAATGTTCAACGATAAGCACCACATGCCTATTGAAATGACACCACTAACCTATAAAATGTTGGTCTATAAGATAAATATTATCTCTCACTTGATAAAACATTGAAGAAAGCAAAAGTCTGTGACTAAATATTGTTATTCTCAGAATTGTAATGGAATCTCTTAAGAACACAAAGAGGAAAGCTTCCTTTTCTAAAAAAAACCCTAAAAAACTGTATGAGAAATCATACAGTTAAAATAAAGGTAATTGCCTTTATCTGAGCATCATTTTTTTAATCAGATAGTCATGTTTACTTTTAGTGTGAGGAAAATTCTTCAGGTTTAGAAAAACAATAAAAATGATTGAGTGAAATAAAGTGAATAAATACCTGTGTGGATATTCTGATAGCTAATGCAGGATGCATTTGGTCACGATGCAAAGTTGTATCAAATTTTCTATGCATAAAAGAGTTCTCTTGTCTTTAAACAGCCATAAATTTTCATGGTTTGGGGAATAAATTGATATCACATTATTCTTCACATTTCTCTTAGATTTGGGTGCAAAACAGAAAGAGATATATGTAAGTGTACAGGCACGCATCATAAGGTGATATATACTCCCTCTTCTCAGGAAGCTAGGCTAAAAATGTATCTGACTTTGAACAAATGAGAATAAAGTAACTCTGACTTAAAAAAAAAAATACCAGAAACCCATTGTTTCAATTTCTCAACCAATTCTAAACCCCACAAGACTTAGAAATTTAAAATCCAAATGCCCCAAACTGAACAGAGAATATAATCCAAAAAACTTTATTTTAGGGTTCATAAAACACCATTCATTATGGCTTTTTTTCAGCATATCACGGGTTGTCATGGGTTATGGCTGGTAACAGGAAAACACAAAACATGCTGAGAAAATGAAGTGAGAGAAGCATTAACAAATTGGCACCGAGTTCTTGAAAACCCAAAAGAAGTCTTATCCTTTTGGCCACCCTAGTGTCATGAACAAAGTTACAGTGATATTTGGGGACCAGGTTTCAGCTGCCATCCATTGGCATAGCTGCAATAATGGAGCTAGCCTAGATGGATCTTTGTTGATTTCCATCTGTAAGGGATTTGGTTTTAATCTTCTGGTGCTTACTACCATTAGAGTGTTCTCCAACTGACTCAAAATAAAAGACCTACTCTTTTCTTTTGAGTAACCCAGAATTATTTGCTAATGTCTATGTGAAGTATTAAATAACTAACACCATAGAGAGAGAGAATCTGTCATCACTGATTTTCTTAAACTCTCCTTTATGTGCGTGAATCATGAAGCTAAGTTAGGATAACTGATTAAAAGGTGATTCTTTCCAAAATTTCCTTTCCATAACCTTGTCTCTTTTTTGTTTTAGTTTTATTTCTGTTAATGTACAACTTCATAGCTCAGAAAATCTGGCCCTTTATTTTCTAAACAGCTACTTGTGTATTACCCTTTGGATATATTTATTTATTTTATTATAAATCCTCTCTTTGCTTCTAGTCTTTATTTCTTTTTCTTTTTATTTACCAGTAGGGAGACTTAGATAGGCTCAGTTTTCTTAATCCTCTTTATAAATTAAAAAAAAACCCAATTAAGTCTGCACAAAGTCTTGCTTTTCTGATGTAAAAGAAAATCAGGCTTCCTGCAACATAATAATGCTTTGCACTTCTATAGACCCTTTTATCTGAGGTTCTCAACTAGCTGTAAAACATGCATTCATTAATTAAGCCTTGAAAGAGCCAAGAGACAAAACATTATGCCTAGACTGCAGATAGGTAAACTCAGAAGAAGAAATTCCCTGTTTTGATGGAAGTAACCCAGATTTGAGAAGCAGGACTCAGAAATCCTAATTTCTATATGACATCTTTTGGTTCCACATGAAGTCCAGTCCTGTGCCAACTGTTTTAATATGCACAATTCTGGAGCTAACCATTAGAAAAACCCTTTATTGTGTTGTTATTCAGAATTTTCCTAAGTTCATTTTTCAATGAAAAGACTGTCATGCAGATTCTCTGTAGGTATAAACTGCTGTAATTTGGCTTTACCCTTCTAAAGTCTGGCAGTGTCCTAAGTAAAATGAGGATTGCCCTTAAGTCCCCATACATGATAGACACATATATGGAATTGCTTTGTGTCTTCCAGCTATTCTGAAAGAAGAACACAAACAAAACTGTATTGGCCATCTAAGAATAATGTTGGAGAGCAAAGTGAATTACATGTTCTAATAATTGGGCATAATTCTGTAGCAACAAAAGATGGAGAAAAGAGGAAACAAGTTTTACTTGTTCATATTTAGAGAACAAGAAAGAGAGAAAGACAAAAAAGCCCCAAACTGACAGCACAAAGAAACCAACCAAACAAAAATAATTACCTTCAGTTTTTAAATTAAACTAAGAGCAAAAATCATTAGGCAGATACTTTAAGCATCATGATATAGAGGGTTCAAGGGAATGCAGCTTCATAGTACAGTTCATCTGAAGGAATATACTTTCAAGAAGTTACTAAGGAAACAAGGTGATTTGTTTCATATTCAGCTTCTTTATATTCATTCCAAATTATTATTGCAGTAGGATTAAAAAGAATATTTATACAGTTTCTTAAATTTAATTATTGAAGTCCATAGCCTGTAGGAGATTAAAAATGAGGTTTCAAATTCAGATCTGATTTCACTACAGTTTTGAAATGTTTCAATTCATTGGTAACAGGATTTACTTCATTAACTGTAGATTTCCAAAAGTTAGACTGAGTTATCAGGCTGAGTTATTCAGGCTCAACCTCTTCCAAATCCAGTGGAGAGACAGATACTTCAAGGAAGAACTGTACCTGAACAGAGCTTTCATCTGAATGCGCCTTTTTCTCACTCCTGAGTGTGAAAGAAACCTTGGTGGCTTGAGTCATGCACAGCAAAATTAAAAACATTTTCAGGACACTATAAGCCTCAGCATCAACTGTCTTCCATAATAGACATTCATGTACACTCGTAACAAACAGCCTTTGCTGCTGGAATGAAACTTCCACCATCCCACAGACGTGCTGAGAATAATTCATTTCTATGCAGAGGCTCTTAATTGAATCATCTCATCCAAAATGAGGAACCGATTAACAATCTAGAAGACAAATGGCACCACAAAAAGATAAAGCTCATGATAGTTAAGAAGGGGGAAGAGAAAATAAAAGAATTCATAAATAAGGCTTCAGAAAGAAATATTTTAATAAATTCAGAGAATTAGGCAACAATACGTTATGAAAGAAAAGTAATAGAGAAGATTCTTTCTTTAAATAAACAATAGTAGAAGAAGTTATCCTAATATGAAGGAAGAATAGAAACTTTAGTAAGAGATTTTCTATACCAATATGCCTTTACTGATCTTAAACACAGAAAGGAAGGAAATGGAACAGAGAAGAAATTTCAGAGCCAGCTTAGGCTGATCTCTATTTGTGCTATTGATGAAAATATGACAAATGTCACCTCATTCTTTGAAACTTCACTTGTGCTTTCCACATGAAGCCTTTTGAGCAGATCCAAACCAGCCCCTGAGAGTGATGCCCTGAGAAGCTGAATCTGGAACAGAGACTAGACAGATCTAAGAGAATAAAGTAGGTATTTATTAAAAGGCCTCAATGGATTCATCTTGGGCAGTACAAGAGCCCAACCAGGCTGGACCTAAAAAGGGCCAAAATGCCCAACATGGACCCAAAATGGTCACAAAATGCACAACCAGTCACGAGATCTCACACTTTTATAAGTTTTGGTCCATTAGCATATTGGAATTAATTGTCCAGTTATAGCTTTATGTTCTGAAGTCCCATCCTTCTTCTTTGCTCCCCTCAATTCTTTGTTATTTGTACTTTTGGACCTGAAGCTTGTAATGGTTTTCCTTGGCCTCAAGGTTCCTTTCCTGTCCTTGGAAAAGGATTGTTTTATCCACCAACCTTGTAAAGAGAGCTTACTGACACTGAATATGAAACTCAGAGCTGCACACCTAGGCAGCACAGAATGTGGGAAATATGAAAGGTAAAACTTAAGACATCAAGAGCATTGCACTTCCCTCAGACCAACAGGCTGATCTGGTTCAACTGCAATGGTCGTGCCTTGGCATGTGTTGAACACTCTAAAAAGCCTATGAAGAAATAGCATGAGATTACAAAGGCAGACTAAAAAAGAAACAAAATTGCACAAAAAACACGTGTACCACAGAAGTTCATAAAATGTGATCATACTAAAAAAAAAAAAATGGCCACAAAAATGGCCATGCTTCAACCTGCCATACAGCTGTTTTTCTAATAAACACTATTAATATTTTTTTTAATTTTTTTTAACTAATTTACTATTGGATGAAATTGCCTTTAGGCAACTAACAAAATTTGTGTTGCTGGATGGTGGACCAAAAGACTAAAGTACTGAAAGTTACAGGGAACTTTTCACATTTATATGCCACTTTTTAAAACTAATTTACTTAAAAATTCACAAAGATAAGGTATCATAATATGTCATTTAAACAAGTGGCATATACTTATACCAGTATGTATTCTGCTTTTATATTGGTTGAATATCACATCAGCATCCATAAAGAGCTTGGAACTAGTTTCAGTAATTTTCTCTGAAAATCTGGAAATGTGTGTACCAGAAAAATGGAAGAAAGCAAACATTGCCCTTGTGTTTAAAAAAAACAAAAGGAATTTACATGAAAATCAAGTCATATATATATAAATATAAAATCTCCTCATCTGAAGTGCATTTATCTAAAAGGTATGTGTGTGTGTGACATGAATGAATCATCTGCTTGTATAATAAATACATGTTTTCTCAATAAATTAACAGTATATAAAGATTAACTATAACTATAGATACAAGATAACTATATTTATTTATTCATATAATATAACCTAGAGAAACTGATTGTCCGACAGTTCTAATATTCTACTAATATTTCATTCAGTTTTTAATTTCTCTACAATTCAGTAATTAATGCAGCAAAGAAGTGAGGCTTTGTTTCAGTGACATTAAATATCCCTGTGTGTGTGTGTGTATACACCACACAATAGTAGAGAATTCATATAGTTTGTGGATAAATGAATCCCCAGTTTGTCAGTATTTGACAGGTGTTTGCCACTTTTCAATTTAAAAACTTCTTCTTCATGATTTTTTTAAAAAAAATTAGTTGAAAAAAGTGGCATATAAATAAAAAGTAATTATTTTGCAACCTCTTGGTGTACTTGTCAAGACTATTCTCAGTTTTGAGGCATCTTCAAACAATACAGAGAAACTGAAACCCCTATGAAGACCTCCCAGAGAAGGAACAAATTCTATAATCAGAAGCAGGTTAGACCCATCAGTACAATGCTTTAGTAAAGGCTTTTTTAGTAATTCTAGTTAGCAGACTGGCAGAATCATCCCCACATTTTTGTTAAGGCTCCAAATTTCATTTCTGGGCAGCACCATGACATTTTTTTCACTTGCATAATCTCCCGGTGATGCAGATCTACTCAGTGCACCACACCACACTGGTTAGGGTAGGTGTTGTGTAAAGAAGTGAGGACGAAAGGACCATTATTCTTCCTCTCTGCTCAGGAGAAAAGCCAGGCCCCGGTGGAGAACAGCACTTCTCTGTCTCCTGGAAAATCAATAGCAGCCTTGGAAATGGAGGCTGCACAACAGTTGAGTCTCAGTCCAAAGTCTAAAGGAAAATAAAACAATAACAAACTCTAGTTTTTCTCACTGGCATTTTTCTTTGACACAAAGGAATTACTCCCATTTATTGCAACTCTGTTGCTGACCTTGGAGTTGAACCCAGCTCCTACACAAAACCCCCTGAATCTTCCCCTTTTATGTACTTTTGGCCTACACCTTTAATTCGTGCTTTGACACTGATTATTCTTTACTGATGTGTTGACTTTCCTTTTCTGATTTGTTTGGATTTCAGTTGTAAGTTATACCTCAAACATGGCTTTTGCAGGCACTAAATTTGACCTATTGTTCTGATTCTGACACATTTGGGCAATAAAGGGTTGTAGGAAGAGTGTTTTAAATTTCAGTACCTATTCTACCAATACCCCTAGGTGCTGGATGCAAAGGGAGTAACTACCTCTGTTTTATTTCCTTCTTTGAACTTTGAGGAAAAAAATCCCTGTTAAATTAGTGGCTGGGATGGCTATTTTGTGTATTTTCTCTCCCAATGCTTTCTTGCTTCCCTCCGTCATACTTTACCGTTTTCTTTTACCTTTTTCCCCCCTGCAATCTGTTTTTTTCTTTTACTTTTAGAGATAACTATGGTAAATAAATACAGATTTAATCTTTAAATCCACTATCAAGAGAAAATGCACAGTCCAGGTGAATGGGGGAAAGATAGACAAGAAAGGGAGTGGGAAATATAAAGAAAAGGAAAAATCAGTCTGCCGATCAAATCTTTCATTTCTAAACAGAAATAATTACAGTGATGGTCAGTGGGGAGATTTGGGCAATTTATAGTGGTGGAGCAGCAAGTTCCTATCAACAATACTTGATATTCAGGGCAAGCCACAGAACTACAAGTCCTGAAGCGTTGCCTATAATCTTTATTTCATTTTTAGATGTTATGCTGTAATAAAATGTAAAAAGGGAATACATAAAAAGTTATAGAGGTGGGAAAAAACATGGTTTGAAGTTGTATGGCATTTCTTGACAGGGCATGTTCCTAAGGATATGCAGAGAATAACAAATGCTATTTGAAATAAGTACAATAGAGATCTGAAACTAGATTGAAAACCCTAGTCAATTTTCCTGAGTGTCATTTGATTAGCTTTCTTATATAGAACTGAAGCTTAAACAATGCTGGGGATTCAGAGTGGAGAGGTGCTTGGGAACACAGTGAGAAATGGGTTACTCCTACCAATTTCATTTCTGTAGCTTTACAACATTATCATTGCACATTGTTTCAGTGTTTTTGCAATAATCCATAAATGAAGCAATGTCAGAGGGAATTTGATTGATAGCTGGGAAAACAGAAAAACTGTGAAAGTTATTTCTTTGCTCTTTCTCTGTCTGTCACTGCCTTCTGGGCAAGAGATGTTACCAATAGCTGTATAAAATAGCTGGAGTCTATTGCCTGGCTGTCTGTATGGGAAAACACTAACGAGTTTGTGGATATTGCTTTGGACAACAAAAGGTGACAAATATGCATGTAATATATTTGACCTGTGGATTGGTTTGAGTGATTTATGTTGGTGGTACTTTTTTTTTTCCCCAGCAGATACTGCTTGCTTTTTATCTCTGAATTTAGGAAAAGGTGTCTTGCTTTCTTGCAACAAAATTAACCTTGAACTTGGTTTTCACCTTTGGAGAATTCTGGGTTGAGGAAGAGTGCACAGATAGAATTTTGATTTGCATCTGAATTAAAGAGGTCCTTCAGAGCTCAGAACAGACTTTTGTATGTTTATATAAACATGTAGAGGTCTTCCAAAAGGAATGAGATATGCAGAAAATTTATATTGATACTGAACAGCTGATTGTTGTTTCTTCTATACTTTCTCAATTTCTTTTTCTTGTTATTTTATTGCTCAAGTCATCTAGCTGTTCTTCAAACTAAGATCACTTTAAAAAGGCAAGTTGACACATGCCCTTTTTCATTTTTATTTTTCTTTTTTTCTCTCCTTTCTTGTTTTTCTTGCTCTTCCTTTAATTTTCCAGCAAGGGTGTACTCAGTGCTTGCTTTATATAAGAATGAACACCCAGACAATCAATGGAGATAGCAAAGGAGATGGTTCTAAGGGGCCAGGGTGATTCCAGCTGTCCCTTAGGAATACTGCACTTTGAATCCTGCACAGGTGGCGTTTGAAGCTACAATATCCCTCATAGCTTTAGGAAAAAAATGTGATGTTAAGAGGTGTTTTATATTGGTAACATTATTTCCCCCTATTTTTTACTGTCTCAGAACTCCGTCAGCCTCTCTGTCTGTCTACATAACCTTGTAGTAATGGAGTGCAAACCAGCCTCTGTTTGAAAGGTGTTTGGATTCCCACACAGCTCCCAAAATGCATGCTCTGGAAGCAGTGCAATGTCCTTAAATCGTGACCATGAGAAACGACGCGACATGCATAAGTTGGAATTGTTCCTCTTTGGGTTGATCCACTTCTGTTCTACCACTTGTACGTACCATGGCCTCTTTTAATGTGTGTTAACAAAAATTGCAATTCATGGTGTGTGTTATGGCACATATTGTGTTTAAGTACTGAATGATGACAGACTTGGTGGGCTTCCACCGCAAATATTGCCCATGGGGAAAAGTTGCTTCTGAGGCTGTAGTAAGTAGTCTCAAAATACTATTTGCTTTCCTTTTCTTTGGGATTTATTGCATTTTATCATGTATTATATATTTTATTCAAAGAAATCTTTCCAGGGATAAGGACTTCAGTACATAACAACAGCTCCCTTGAGTGGGAGATTTCAGGGCGACCTGCCAGCTCTTCTTGCTGCAGATGTCAGGCCATCTGGCTGCCATCTCTGGGGCAGGACACATCAAGGGAGTTGGCTGGCGCATCTCCCCAGCAGGAGTTACTTGGTAGGGGTAAAGAGGGGAGGGGAGAGTGTGAGGATGTGTGGAAAAAAAATACAGCAGACTACTGTCATGGGAAGCTTGTGAGTGTGGCTGGTTTTATGTATATATTTATGTAAATAGATAGGAAGACAGGTGTACTGAGAGACAGACATTACTTCCAGCAAAGATCATTCAGGGTTAAAAATTAGCTTGGGTAACTCAGGTAGGAAAGACATCTAATTCTTGGCATTCAATATTTCTAATTTTTCGGCTCCATCCTTTTTTGTTTATTTTCTTTCTTTCTTATAACAATGCAGATAACGTGTGCAAGAAGGGTGTATGTATTCTGGTGAGGTTTTATGGATGCGTGTATCGCAGAATAAGTTTGAATGGACAGCCATCTCTTGTCAAAAAAGGTACAGATATTTCTCTGACCTGGAATACTGGATAATAATTGACTTAGACTATCTGACTTAACCACACAAAGCGTTGTGGTCAATTTCTCCTTGTCCATGAGGAGAGCAGTGATGAGTGGTGCCCCCCTCAGGGGTTGGTGGAGCAGACTGACAATGTCCTTTGTTGGTGACAGGGACACTGGGATCGAGGTCACCTCAGCAAGAACACTGAGCTCTGTGATGTGTCAACACACTGGAGGGAAGGGATGGATCCAGAGAGACCTTTAAAAGAGGTCTAGGCTAGAGAGGGGAGACCTCTGTGACGTCAACATCACAGAATTCAACACGGCAAAGGGCAGAAATCTGCACCTGGATTGCAGCAATCTCAGACACACCTACAGGCTGGGTGGAGAAGTGATTCAGAGCAGCCCTGCAGGGATAAACCTGGGGGAGATGAAAAAATCTTGAGCCAGAAGTGAGTGCTCACAGCCCAGAAAGCCAAAAGTATCCTGGGCTGCATCCAAAGGAACATGGGCATAAATTAAGGGAGGGGATTCTCCCCAGCTACTCTGCTCTTCTGAGACCTCATCTGAAGAACTGACTGCAGTGCTGCTGCTCTCAAAGTAAGAGGGACATGGAAGTACTGGAGCAAGTCCAGAAAAGACCACAAAGTTGATAGAAGGACTGGAGCATGTCCCCTGTGAAGACAGGATGAGAAAGTTGGGGCTTTCCACCCTGGAGAAAAGAAGGTTGAGTGGAAAACTCGTGGAACCTTCCAGCGTCTGAAGGGACAAGCCAGAGGGAAGCCAGACAGGGATTCTTTATCTGCAGTGGATAGGATAAGGGAGAATGAGTACAAAGTGAAAGAGGGGAAATTTAGGTCAGATATTAGGAACAAACTCCATACTCTGGAGGTTGTGAGACCCTGGAACAGATTGCTCAGGGAGGCAATGGATGTCCCAGCCTTGCAAGTGTTCAAGGCCAGGTTGGATAAGTCCTTGAGCAACCTGGTTTAGTAGGAGGTGTCCCTGCCCATGGCAGGGGGCTTGGGAGTAGAAGATATTTTAATCTCCCTTCCCAGCCTCTACATTCTATGGTTCTGCAATCTTCCACCCAGACAGATATAGCTTGAAACAAGGGAATGGTGCAATCTCAGGAATCAGAAACTTCTGGTATTTTTCTACAAGGATGAAATGTTCACTGTTGCTAAAAAGACCTGAGAACCAAGGACAGCAGTGGAAACATAATTTTATAAATGAGGAGATGGCCACCAAAAATTGAATCTTTGATGCTTGGAAGGTGACTAGTGTTTGCTGAAAGAGCTTACAAAAGCCCCATCAAACAAAAACATCCTGGCATCAACAACAAAAAAAAACCCTGAATAGGAGGCAACAGGAATGCGACTTTAGTGGATAATTTCTCAAAAGTTCTTAGCAAACTTCAAGCAATGGTGAAATGCTGAAGTTTCTGAGAGTAACAGCTTATGAACCCCAGTCTGGGGCAGACAGGTCTAGATCAGGGAAAATATGCATAGCACACACCTCAAGAGTGAAAAAAGGTCAAATCAGCAACTCTGAATTAAGATTGAAGTCTTGTACTCAAAGGCTGAAGTCTCAGTCTTGGTACTGGGTACACACATTCCACCTAAAATAATTATTTTGCAAGAAAATAGGTAAGAGGAGGATGGAAGTTCTACCTTTGTCAATTGTTCAGAAATGATCTACCTTAAGCTGATCTTTCAAAATAAATTTTATCAGAAGTTCTTAATTTTTCAGAGCTGGAAATGGTGGTGCTACCACAAAGATACAGCCTCAGAGTGTTCTTTGAGGGCTGATATAGGCTAATGAACTTTGGCACAGTCCCTTTGGTGATCAAGACACGCTGATGACTTTTTCTCTTCTGCCTCGTCTGCCTTCCCTGTCAGCACTGGGAAGGGACCAATATCTTATCTCTCTCAGAGCCATCCTTACACTTAGGTAGGCAACAGAATTAAGATTATAATGTGACATAATTTTTGTTTGTTTTTGTTTATTTATTTGTTTGTTTGTTTTGAAGTTTGGGGGGGGTGGTTTGGTTTTTGTTTTTTTTTTTTTTTTGTTTCTTTTTTTTTTTTTTTTTGGTTTTGGTTTTGTTTTTCTTTTTTTTCTTTTTTTTTTTTTTTCCCATAGAGATCTCTCCTGCATGGAATAATCAAGGAAAACAGGAACAGGTCCTGAAAGGGATCCCTGCAGTCACCACCTTCTTACCGAGGTCAGTCCTTTGTTCTCACAGACAGCTGTGTAATTTCAAGCATATTTGCTTCTCACCTGCATCTTTTATGTAAACTTCTTAACGAGGTTATTCAATCAAAGAATGTGATAAGATTTCATGCACCATGTGCTAGTCCAGAGGAGGGAAAACAATATGTTCAGATGCCGCATAAGTAATGAACATGGCATCTAAATATAAAGAGGGAAAAATGGGAAATAAAAAAAACCTTGCATTTTCTGTTAATAGAAATTAGAAGCAGTTATGCTTCGGGTATCCACCTGAGTGTTTTGTTTTTTGGGGTTTTTTTTCCCTTTAATGCTGCCCTTATGCAATCAATCAAGCAGGGTTAGGGGCAGGTTTTTTCCCTCATTTAATTTTTTAATGCCATTGAAAAGTTCTCCTGTTTTTTCTTCAATTCACATCTCTTCCTTGCTCTTATTTCTTCTACTTTATCTCTCTTTAAAAAATTCTGCCCTTGTTTAAAATACAACAAACAACAAATAATAGCTAGAATTAGTCAAGTGCGCTTTAAGACCATGAGGCACTATCAGCAAATGCAATCTGTCCTCTATAGACCTAATATCCGTGGAGATGAAACAAAATGTTGTTTACTGAATCAACACTAACCACAGCACGGCCTGCATGGGGGAACCAGGCACACATTATTGCAGAGGCTAAAGAGTGTAAAACCACTGATCCTGCAGTTACAGGGTCATAAAATCCTGCTTTCTATGTGAAAAGCATTTAATAGTGGGCATTTTTAATACCTCCTCTCTGGGAGACACAAAATACAAGGGACCTTGAATAATTACTCAGTATAAAATATTGGGAGTAAACTTCTGTCAACAAAGCAGATGGTCCTCCCCCTTCCTCCGACACCCCCTGAATCCTCCAGCCTTGAACATACAAAGTGTATTCTGACAATTTGACAGTTGATAAGGAAAAGACATTTACCATTAACTCTAAATAGGAACAAGGAGCACAAAATGAGAATATGGCCCTTTGATGAACATAAGTGTGAGTTCCAGTCAGCTGATCCTGGTTGTGCTTTGTGAAACGGGACTGTTTTGTCTGTCCCTGTGTGTGCTATTTTTGATGGCAATAAAAAGAGCTTAACTGAATAACATTTCAAATGGGTTGCAAGCTGCAGTTTTATTTCAGGTTGTGGTTGCTTTCAGCGCTGGGCAAAGGCATAAACCCTGTGCAATCTTCACATCTTATATGTTGAGTTTGAGCAGCACTTTCTGGATTTGTGTGTGGTACAGAAAATGGTTATCATTTGCCTTTACTGTAATGAACCACTTGTGGTTGGAGATCTTGAACAAAAGGAGAGGATTCTTCTTTCAGCATTTATAGACTGCACAATTAATTTGGATTAACTAATGGCAGGTTGAATTTTTGATGCTGAGTGTGAGAGATATAAATTCTACACTGTCTCTACTGTTTCAGAAAATATATAAATATATATATATTTTAAAATAAATTATTTTTGTGGATTTATTGAAATAATTTTAAATTTAAACAGAACATTCTCACTCTTGATAGACAGGGCTGCACTGGGGCAAATGCAAATAATAAATGAATATCAGGTGAATATCAGTGAATATTAACCTCAGCTCATGAGAGATATGAGGCAATTATAATCACCTACAATATTAAACTAATATTCCAGAGTTGAGCAGAAAATTCTAAGTAAAAATAATTTCTAAAAATGCAGTCCTTCTCACCTGACCCAATGCTGCCGTCAGATGAAAATGTCATTCAAAAATATAGTCATAAAAAATACAGATCCACTCCTTTCTTCCCTTTTATCAGCTGGGGAAATGTTTCTTCTTCTTCACAACATAGACTTATTCTGTCTATGTAGATTCTGTCCTTAAGACCCTACTGTATTGGTGATTACAGTTATGTTTCTGCAGGCTGGTTAAGTCACTGCTCAGCTCAGCCTGTAGTGGTTGATGGTGTTAGGGCAGTGGATCACTGGCTCCAAGTTTCCATGTTAAAGCAAGTTGATTTTCTCCTTTGCTGGTTCCAGTGGGAACAGTATCATTACAACAGATAATCCTCTCAGAGTCAAGTAATCTGTACTTGCTGAGAGGATGTGTGACCTGCTCTAATCTTTTAGCACATCTGTAACATTGCTAGGTATGCACCACCCTGGACTGGAAGTCTGGAGCACACACCTGGGCAGCTGAGGGAGCTGAGGGTGTTTGTCCTGGACTAAAGGAAGCTCATCTCTCTTTTCAAATCCCTGGAAGAAGTTGTAGCCTTCCAAGGTGGGTATTTCTCCAAGGTAGCAAGTGAGGCAACAAGGAACAAGAGGAAACAGACTCAAATTGCGCAGGTGAAGGTTTAGATTAGATATTTGGAAAAGATTCTTCAATAGAAGGGTGGTCAGACATAGAAACAGGCTGCTTAGGGAAGTGGTGAAATCACTATTCTGAATTGTTCAAAATGTGTGTGAAGGTCACACTTGGGAATGTGGTTTAGTAGTGAACACATTTGTTGTACAGGTTAGCGCTTGGACTCTGATCTTAGAAGTCTTTTTCAACTTCAATAATTCTAAAGCTATGAAGCCCTGCATTTTAGATGTCTACTTTAGATTCAGTCAGGAGTAAAAGGAAACTTCTGTTTGTTTCACAGAATGTGATATGAATGTGGTAGGACAGTTGTGACTTGCTGTTTTCTGACTCACATTTCAGATCCTGTATCTGTGGCTGAACAATATCTGCAGAATTAAAAAAAAAAAAAAAAAGGTATTGTCACTCTAATAGTATTTAAATGCTGAGTCAGAAGAAAACAATGTGAAACCAAGATTCACCTTTTATTTCTGAAGAATTACTCAAGTGTTGCAGGATGTAATGGAGAAACAGGTTTCATCCTTTGTATACAACAGTACAATAATGGAGCAGAAATAAGGCCAGGACCTCAGCTCCACAAACTGTAATGTTGTTATACCAATGCACAAAAGCTGAGACTCTCTTCTCTGTTGACTGCGCTGTATGTGCAATGATTTCAAGATTAGCCATTTTTAATAATCTGCATACATACAAAAGCACAGTACTACAGGGGGCAGCATTTTGTAATTATGCTCTGCATAATTTAGCAATCCTGTCTGAATAATGTCAGGTTACAAATGGATGTAATTCTGTAGGAAGAGTTTCTTCAGTTTTGAGTTATGCCACCATATATTGCAGAGACTTTTGGAACAGAGAGCTCAGTGTTTGAATAGGGGCATCTTTAGCTGCACTAACGGGCGCAGGTGATTGGTGCAGGTATCTCTGTGAGACCAGAACTGTGACACTGCTTGGAAATATGATGTGCACAAACCTACTGGTGACAATGTCACACGGGTTAAATGTATTGTGGCTGTGTCTTGTGGCTGGCCCTTCTCCTTTCCTACTCGGGAAAATCAACAGCAGCACTATGAAGTCAGTGGAATTACAATTGCACATGAGGCAATGTACATAATTGACAGCTCTGGTTTTCAGTATTCAAAGCAGCAATGAGGAAGTTTTTTCAGATCACAAAAGAAAATATAAAAGAGTAACCAAGAGATGGGAAAAAAAAGTTGAAATACTCTTAATTTGACATAGGAAGAGGTTTTTTTGCCATTGAATGTAATTATATCAACCCTTCACTCAAGATTCAAGTACCAAGATTCAAGTATCAAGTTATGATGTATCATAACTGGACCTACTGATAGCTGTCTATAAGCAATCATAAGCACAAGAAATTCAGAATCATTGTCAAAATGAAATGTCATCTCTTTGTCAAAATTCCAAAGATCTATAAATCTGGGGTAAAAGACAAACCAGACCAAAAAAAAAAAAAAAAACCCAAAAAAACCCTCAAAACAAAACAAAACAAAACAAAAATAAAACCACAACAACCACAACAACAACAACACTCCTGAAAACAGAAACAGAAATAAAAAGTAGTCTGAAGAGGATGGAAGGAAAGACACAAGGAATGGAAATTACTATTTCAACCCCACATGAATAAGCCAGTGATTTCTCGGAAAATTTAGCACACAAGAACAGACACTCATCAGTTCTGGGCTCCTCAGTAGAAGAGCTCCTGGAGTAGGTTCAAGAATTGGTGACAATGACGGTTAAAGGTCTGGACCACCTCTCTTATGAGGAAAGGCTGAGGGAGATGGAGCTGTTTAGCATCTAGAACAGGGAACTGAGAGGGAGCCCCATCCCTGTGTGTCCCTGAGAGGGAGCCCCATCCCTGTGTGTCCCGGAGAGGGAGCCCCATCCCTGTGTGTCCCTGAGAGGAGCCCCATCCCTGTGTGTCCCTGAGAGGAGCCCCATCCCTGTGTGTCCCTGAGAGGAGCCCCATCCCTGTGTGTCCCTGAGAGGAGCCCCATCCCTGTGTGTCCCTGTGTGCAGGGAGGGGCAGAGCAGGGCCCAGGCTCTGCTCCAGGCCCAGCAATGGCACCAGAGCCACGGGCAGGGCCTGAGCCCAGGAAATTCCCCCTGGACATGAGGGAAAACTCCTGTCCTGGGCAGTGACCGAGCCCTGGGGCAGATTGTGCAGAGAGGGGATGGAGTCTCCCTCACTGGGGATATTCCAGACACAACCCTGTGCCCTGTGCTCTGGGATGGCCCTGCTGGAGCAGGGAGGTGAGCCCAAATCATGCACTGTAGCATCCTCCATCCTGACCCATTCTGTTTTTCAGTGATTCTGTGATACTAAAGACAAGCATTGCTATTCTGAGAGGCAGCTACTGAACACCCAGTTCTGTCACCTTGTTTAATTAAACAGAAACCACCGGTTATCATTTTGATCTCACATCTCAAGAGCCACAGGACAAGACCCTAGAGTGATATCTACATATTAACTTCTGCACTGAGACCAGGTGGTTTTTTCACTGTCTCTGAAGACATTTAGCCCAAAAGATTCATTCTTAGCAACCTTGAATTAGTTGGGAAGCATTTTTGGCCAGAAAGTATCTCAGGGGCAATAGGCATTAATAATGTCCTGAGGACAATGAGATATCCACTGTTAGATCCTTTAGGCTTCTTTTTTCCTGGCATTTCTATGTGTATGAGGTGGAACGTAAAGGGCTCTGTACTCTCATCTGTGTCAACCTCACACAATCAGGTGAACCCCTTCTCCTACAAAGTCCCTGACTTGTTCCTCCGGCTCATTC
The DNA here is from genome assembly GCA_039654755.1 of Calcarius lapponicus. Classification (NCBI taxonomy): domain Eukaryota; kingdom Metazoa; phylum Chordata; class Aves; order Passeriformes; family Fringillidae; genus Calcarius; species Calcarius lapponicus. The sequence goes on from CM077481.1 coordinate 2,785,487, forward strand.
TTGTGATGTTCTGCACTGCATGACCAGCATAAAGATGCACTAGGGTACTGTTTCTGTATATAAGCTGTCTTATTCCTTCCTAATGAAAAGTTTGATATAAAACAAGGTATAAGGCAGACAAGTAAGATGATTTGTAGAAATTGCAGCAGTGCCTAAGATGGCAGTGGTCTCCACACACACATTTCTATGGTTACAGACTGATAAAAAAATGACTAAAATTCATCAAGTGCTTCTATAAATCTCTTTACCGAAACAGCAGCGCAGGAGCCTCCCAGGAACTGTAACACTACAGATGAAAAAGCTTAATCTTTCCCCACACTAGCCTGCAGCTAGACCACCACAGTAGGTGGTGCTGTGAAAGGAGTCGATTGGCATTCAGGTCTCTACAGGGGGAATAAGTAACAAAAAAATTACCATCCTTCACTTCCCTGCCCCCACCAACATCTCAAAAGCAGTTTTTAGAGCTGCTGAAATGTTCAAAATAAGAAAAGTCTTATTTCTCCTCTCCTCTCCTCTCCTCTCCTCTCCTCTCCTCTCCTCTCCTCTCCTCTCCTCTCCTCTCCTCTCCTCTCCTCTCCTCTCCTCTCCTCTCCTCTCCTCTCCTCTCCTCTCCTCTCCTCTCCTCTCCTCTCCTCTCCTCTCCTCTCCTCTCCTCTCCGGAAATCCATAATGGATTTACTTCCCAGTACAGATTTTGGGTTTGCACTGTCAAAGCAGTAAAGGAAATAAAAGGAAAACAGGGAAAAAATTAAAAAAAAAATTAAAAAATTTAAAAAAGGAATCATAAAGAGCCACAGAATAGTCTGACTAGAAAGAGACATCATAGAGTCCAGCTTAAGTGAATGGCCCATATGGAGATTGAACACACGTTCTTGATCTTATTGACACCAAGGTATAACCAACTGAGCTAAGGAAGAAAGAAGAAATGCCTTAGGCTAAAAAAAAATTAAGAAAAAACCTAAAGCCATGAAGACATTTTGAAAAACAAGCATTACATCAGAGAGATTATGACAATCTACAAAATGCAGACAAAGAAAGATACATAAGCAAGTGAAACTGGACTATTTTTTTAATCTCTTCAAATAAAGAAAGAGATATTATGACTAGAAAATCACAGCAGAGCAAACAGTGCTTGTACAGCAAATACACCAATTAGATACAGGAAAACATTTTAAAAAGGATGTTTTTTTTCTATAGAACGGGAAATCACTGAAAATATCAATTGGCTAGGGTTTTTTGAGGAAAAATTGTACGCATCTTCAGTAAATATTGTTATTTATATGTATTGTCCCACAGCATCAAATATTGAATCATATATAGGTAACTCCTAAACACATTTCCATATGGACACCAATTGATTTCTGACTGGCTGCTCAAGGTTTGTCTTCTAGAGACGGAATTACTTTTTAGCCTCAGAAAGAGTTTAGCAGACTTGGAACAGTCTGGCAAAGAATGGTCTGGAATTGCCTTCAGTGAAGAAATTTATTTCTGTGAAAGCCAGGCCCTGATGGAAAGGATTGCCGACCAGCATAAACTAGATGTCTCTCTAATGATGTTTTGATTTCATACAACACTCTCTATTAGAAATCCCAAGAGCTGCCTGAAGAAATCACTTAGTGTTCCCGAAATCAGGAACACATATATGTACAAGTAATTAAGAACATCTTGTTTTTATTGTCTTGTTTTGCTGAGGTTCTGTATTTTTTATTTATTTAAAAGAAAATAGAACATATTTTACAATAATTGGTCTTATACAGAGTATAAAACCCTCACCACTGTGCACCTATTCTTGTCTATTAATTGCTTTCTCATCTATCTCTGATATTTTGTTTCCTTCAATAGTAGTTATTTGTGTCAGTCCCTCTTATGAGAAACTCCCTATGAGTGAATGATTTTAACCTTGGTTGAACCTCATTGATTTCAATCATATTCTGTCCAGAAATAATTCACATAAAATTGTGAAAATTTACAGTGCCTGCATTCTGAGGCAGGCTCCTCAAATCTAAGAGTGCTCCTTGGTGACTGGAAAGCACATTTGTCAATCACTGACATAATAAATTGATTTCAATAGCAAAGAAAAAGCAAAGATGTGCAAAAGCCACACCATTTCACATTTGTCTTCACCAGCACTGTTCAAATGTGTTTCAATCTTCAAACAGATTTGGAGTCTTTTCCTTACACATTTTGTGAGGTGTATTGAAAAACTCATGAAGGAAGTCTGAGCCAGAGTTGGTTGATGATCTAAAGAATGCTCACCTCAGTCTTCCCTTGAGATATGCTCAGTGTCCTCACAGGAGCACATTTGCTTGTGGAAACTGAAACTCCTCAGTGGAAATGTTAGAAGAAGGGAAAATTAAAATAAATATATTTCAAATCTATTTCAAATATATTTCAAAAATATCATTTATATAATAAAATAAAAATTTTGAATACATCCTCTGGATAGATTCTAGCTCCTAGTCAGTATTATTCCTCCTAATAACACAGGCTGACACAGTCCCACGTAGATTGTTTTCTGGTGTGTAGGAAGACACCGTGTTATACACAAAACATCAGCCCTTATCCTTAAATATCCTATACCCTAAGATATCTAAGTTGCTTAAATTGCTGAACAATTTGGCTTCTTTTCATCATTCCTCAACCATGTGTTATACAGTATTAGACAAAAAAAAATTAATGAACTCATATGTTTCTCTTTCAGGAGGAGATAAGACAAAAAGAAGAAATAAAACGAAAAACAAAGTCAAGAAAATTTGCTCATGACAAGGAACAGTTTACATAAGGAACAAAATTTAGTAGCAACTTTTTTCTCATAATTTGATTTGGGAAATACTTATTTTGGCTGCAGTTGAGGTTTTCTTAGTGGGTTTATTTATTTGGTTGGTTCTTATTTTATTATCTCAGTAGGTACAAGGAAAGGTGTAAATAGGACAGAGGCAGGATCTCCTTGGTAGTGATAGGAAATAGGACATGAGGTAATGTGGCAGCAACTAGAACACAGGAAGTTACAGCTGAATCTGAAGAACTTTGTGAGAGTGACTGAGCTCTGGACTAGGCTGCCCAGAGAAACTGAGAAGCCTGTATTTAGTATTTCCCTGGAAATGCTAAAAACTGTCTGGACAAAATCCAGAGTAATGTGTTTTGGGGCCCTCTGCTTGAGCAGGGAGGCTGGACTGGAAGACCTGGTGTCTTCCAGTCTTCCTGAATTTGACGTTCTGTAGAATACACACAAATTGCTGTAGCAAGCTGGGGTTGGTCTCTTCTCCCACAGTAGTGGCAGCACAAGAGGACATAGCAGCAAGCTGTGCTGGGGGAGGTTCAGACCAGACATGGGGAGGAAGTTCTTCATGGAAAGCATTGTTAAGCATTGGAATGGACTGCACAGAGAGGTGGTGGACTCAACACCCTGGAGGTGCTCAAGAAATGACCAGGTGTGGCACCTAGTGCCATGGTCCAATTGACAAGGCGGCAATCAGTCAAAGCTTAGACTCAATGATCTCAGAGGTCTTTGCCAACCTAAATGATTCTGTGATTCTGTCAAATAAAAGGAACACCTAAAGCTGGAGTAAATTGTGCAACTTTTTTTCTTCAGTGACATTCATCATGCTTTGGGAAATAGTCAGAATCATGGTAGTTTAGCAGAATGGATAAATCAGAATTAAAATAGCCCGTTATTAAATTGCACAATTAGAGCTTTTAAAATAGACCCAAAATCTATTACTATATTTTAAAGTAGATGATGCTGGAATGAACAGATTTAGAGACATTGTCTTTAAACTACCTGGTGTCTATGTTAATTAATTCATTTTATCAAAGTTCATAGACCAAATTCACTAGAATGCTTATGGTCTGGCCTGCGCACTTCAGTGCCAGCACATAGCCTGACCTTCCACCACTTGGGTTCTCTAGTTATGTCCCAAGCCTACTGTAAATTCTAAAATGAAGCACAAGACCATGACTGTGAAATTTGTTGCTGTCCTGCTTTTAAGGTATCTATTTTTCACGGAAATGAGACATCAGGGAGAACATGGAGTCAGATGGGGTAGACCTCTTACAGCACATTTTTTGAAGTGAGCACATTTACTGTACATATCAGTCATAAAAATGTCCTCCTGGAGTGTCACAGACATCCTGGCTGGAGAGAGTTGAACAAAGAAAGTGTATATAAATGGAGAAAAGGCAGATAGAAAAGAGAGGGTAGTAATGCAAAATTTTTTACTGAGATGGCAGTAAGATGCACAGTAACAAAAGCAGCAATAGACCCTCTCCTCATTTACAAGTTTGATGTGACCAGTATTGACTCACAGTCACTCTTACAATTTGTCTTTGAAAAAAAACAATTTTGTAAACTGAATTTCCTGGACGTATTTTTCAAAATTACTTTCATAAACGTTTAAATGTTGGTAATGATCATGCTGATCATGTAGGAGGATATTTTTCTGTTTTGTTTTATTTTGTTTTCTTGGGTTTTTTTTCAGGGATAGACAGTCTGACAGATCTTCCCCTGATTCTTTCTCTGCTCATTTGTGTGAACTATATTTTTTTCCCATAGTGCACTTCATTTTTTATTGCTAAATAAGGAGAAACAAATTGTACAGACAACTGGTCATGTTCTGAAACTGGTCCCCTTAACCCTAGTTTTCTCTCTTTGAAGGAAAAAGACTAGGACAACTTTCTAGGATGGCTTTATAAATTGAGGACCCCTGGAGATATTTCTGCCATTACTCTGAAGGCAAATTCTGGTGGCATACCATATTGCATAGAAATAACACTGATTTTTGTTGCTTTTGTGGAACTGGCAGTCATGACTTAATTAGCTGGCCCTTTGACTGAAATAAGAAAGTGTGACTAATGGACATTTGATACGGTGATGTCATCTCAGTATGAATCACATGACTAGTGCACGTTGAGTGATTAGAAGACACAGATCTGGAATGCAAAAATGGGCTTCCGAAAATGTGAAGATCGGGGGGCATGACGTCCAAACCTTCCCCTTTATTATTTTAACAGAAAGGTCTGAGGCATGAGTGTTTATACAAGGGTAATGCAACATCCTAAGATTTTTAGGAATGCGTTTAAATAACTCTCTAAAAAATTCTTTGAAGGTCCAAGTGACAATCAAACATTACTGTGGCTATTACTGTGATGTGGCAGCATTCTGTGACACAACTAAGGATGCGGGAAGGATGTTAAATTTTGATATGTCTTTTAGGCAGAAAAAACTTTCTGGGAAGAATCATACTCTAAGATAAAAAGTTAAACCATAATAATCAACAGATAAAGATGTCTCACACAAGTTCAGAAGAATGACCTTTCTGAGTTTCCTGTGCTTGTCTTTGACTCAAAAGTCAGTCAGGACAAGCTAAAGAGGGTTTAATCAGTTTAGTCTGAGACTGTCTTGAGAAATCACATAAAAATTACTTGGAATCTGTAGAAAAAAAAAAAAAAAAAAAACCAAATATTTTATGTTGTGATTCATCATCTTTAGTTTTCGTTATTCTACACCGGACCATCTACCTCTGAGCATGTTTGGGTACTCTTTGTTATTGTCTAGAGGAGAGGAATAGTAATTCATCTAATGTATTCTGAGCAGTTTTCTTAAGGACAAGTTGAATCATGACCTCTGTTTTCCCACTCATTGGCTGGGGGTGACAAGATAAAAATATGTGGCTACTCTCATTGATGTCTACATTTAGTCAGATGAATCCCAGCCTAATGACCAAGTGGAAGCGCTAACACTCTCTCTAAATAGCTATATTTGGACGCGCTCACATATCTGAATTGTCTTGATGAAATAAAAGTAGGCTTGTGCCTAGATTTCCAAACCCTTAACCAAGTGACAGCTGGCTCCCTCAGGGAAAGTGATGCTAAAATTTGACTGAAGAAGAGAGAATGAAAAGTCCATCACTTTTCAGTAGGAAGCTCTCTAGGTCATTTGTAAGGCAAGTTAAAAGTGATTTTTCTCGAACACCGATTGTGCAAAATGAGCTTCCAGTCTTTAAAGCTTCATAATTTCTTTTTTGTTGAAAATATACATTTTTATGGTGAAGTAACCACTGCTGAGCTGACAGGATGGAAATTTATATTGAAATATGTAAAACATGTTTTGTATTTGATCGATTTTCAACACTGCTGTGTAGATTGCACAATTAGATTGACATCAACAGATTTATTCCATTTCCATGATTCCGTCTCCAAGCATTTCAAGCTGTCACATAAAACATGAAAAAAAAACCTCCCCCAAAACAAATTGAAATAACATTAAACATAGCAATAATGAAAAGAAACATTAAGTATTAATTTAAGACAAATAATAAAGCAGGAAAAAAAAAAAAAACATTATGAAATAGCATTCTATCTTTTTAACCCATCTTAATCTATCCATCTATTTTGTTACATAAAGAATAAGAAAACGGATTTTTTTTCAGGGTGTTACTCACCAAAATCTGGTACTATCTGGAAGACACACGTGCGATGTTAATTACAGTATGTGTTAAAGATAGAAAAAATACCTTTTTTTGGTAAAGAAGGTCATAAGATTTTTACACCTGCCTTAGTTACTATGAAGGTTATCAAATAGTTGATTTTTTCTGTTGCTGTTGTTTAACACAAACATATGCTATGTAATTTATGGGGAAGCACAAGAAAACATATTGCTTTGGCCTGTTACTCAAGAACTTTTATTCAGATGTGTCCGTGCTGTAGAAGGGTAGATTAGCAAAATGTAACAAAACATAAAATATTTCTGATAATTTTTCATCTCATGTGTTCAAGTTTCTAGAGGAAGAAAAAAGTGGGGGAAAAGTGGACACAAATCCTTTTAACTCAGTATGTCAAAATTCTTGATTTTATACATTTTCCACAGCCATTGTTTATTTCAGTATTCTCCTAGGAAAAAGGAAAGGCAAAGACCAATGAATAGTTTTCAATGTTCACAAAACTTTTCTTTTTGCACATGAACATAATACCAACTTGTATCTGAGTAAAAATTAATATTTAAAAAAATACACAAGGAAAAGTAGAAAGAAGAGTGTGAAGGGGCAAAAAGGAAGAGAAGAAGAGGGGAAGTCAACACATCAAAACACAGGAATTCAAGACCAGTTATTGCAGGTAACACACAGCAAATATTTAATTGCAACTAATTAGTTATAAAGTTTCTGCATTGGGGTTCTATTTATGCTGTTTTTATTGTGTAAATTGCAAACTTCCCACATCGTCATTGCCGATTCTATTCCAAGTATATTTTCATATATTCTGGTTACTCTAGACCATTTGAGAATGCCAGCTGGAACCTGAAGAAGTTCACACACATGAAATAATTAACTAGCATAGATGCCCAAATACAAAAGGACATTCAGGACCTTCCGGTAGTATTTATTTTAATATCCTTTGTGAAAAAAATATGGATATGTTGAAGATTATTTTTCAGTCCACTGCTATGTTGTGTTTTTGCCGTTGGAATGTTCCATTCAAAAAGCAGGCTGAACTTCACAGGGATATTTAAGGTTCCTTCCAACCCAGGCCAATTCTATGATTCTATGATTCATCTTGTTAAACATGAAATAAAGTGATCCAGTTCTCTCTTTATCTCAACCTCCTCCATTTCCCCAAACCTACAAACCAAAATAAACAAAAAACGAAAAACACTTACTGTCCCTTCACTAAAGGACATTTGAAATTATGCCGGAGTGACTGATCCAATAAGCAAGGGAATCCAGCTCTCCCCAGATTTTTACAGCTTCTTTCATAAAATTCATTAATATGTATCCAAGTGAATATTTCTACTTGTATAAAAATATCATAAAAAATATTCCTATTGCATGATCTGTAAATGTTTAAAACTTTTTTATATGGAAGCACATATAAAGAAAAATTGGTTACCACAGGTCATTACTGGAATTAATGTACATTCATTTATGATTCTTGTTAAATACTAGGACAAATCAAATCCAAGTCAAACCAAGCCAACGACATGGGTTGTCCAATAAAAGGCTTTCATAGGAGAAACCAAGAATAAATTCTACTTCTTCCTGTAGTATTCAAATTTGAGCAATTTCAGTGTCATTTTTTCTCTGAAAATTAATGAATCTGAGACAGATATACAGTATGCAGCAAGATTCCCTCAAACTGAAAATAGAACAGCAATAAAAATGCCAAGAAGTGATAAGGCAGCAATAACACATGAGAGATTTTATGTATCAGTTGGAAAAAAATAGTTACTGTAAATGAGTGGGTGTTCTTGTGTTGTATTTTCCCTCCTACTTTTTTTTTTGTTTGTTTGTTTCATTTTCCTTGATTGCTGAACAGAAACGTGTCTGCAAAATGATGGATTAATTAGGAGAAACATACATCTCTCTTTAAAATAGGAAAAAAAAAAGATCCCTTCCAAAGTCCTCATTATTACAATGTGGTGGGCTTTGAAAGTCATTTACATAATAGCTAACAAAAATGTACTCAGCAATACACCGGGCCCACTAAACACGGGAGATAATTACACTGGGAGAATGATATTCCACTGCCAGCTCCATTTTCAAGATACATTTATTTGCCCTGCACACAGCCCTGAACAACCAAACACACATTAACATATCGTGTAGGTGCCTGCTACTGCAATCTACATGATGGGGGAAGGGAAGAAATACAACACACTCCTCTTGGCATATATGTACCACCTGAATGGTATTTTTCATTATCTCCTGCACTGGGAACATTGTATTATTCCACTGGGAAGTCATAGCGAAGAGGATATAATTATCAGCAAAGTAATGGGGATCCTCCTGCTAATGGCCAGCTATTCAAATATCTCAATATAATCGCCTTGCCCAATCTCTCCCCATTGCCTACTCTTCTGGAGAAACTCATCATTTTTTCCACTTACTCCAGCATAATGAATTCATTTTGCATTTTCTTTGTGAGAAATTAAGAGGAATAGCAATGTAATGTGTTGACATTTGAAATGCAGCATAGAAAAGTTTAGACTGGCAATTTAGTTTAATCGCCCACTAGCAGGGAGAAGCTTCTTATTAAATTAATTCTTGGTGTACAGGACATGTATTTCTTCATTGAACTCCCTTGTCTTTCTTATTTTTATCTTTCATCTACATCTCAATTCACTAGGGAGACAGCAGAAAACACACTCACCTCAAGTACTTTTATATATTACCCTTTATGATCATTGATATTCACATAGAGGATGAGTGATCGGTGAAAATACTTAAATCTTCACATCTTCTGAAAATCACTAGAGGTTACTAGTCCCTTTAAGAGAAGTCCACATAGAACAGTACTGTTAATTCATTGTTGTAAGAGCTCTCATGGTGCTCTCCCAAACAGACTGAGTTCACCCCTTGTTTCCTGATGTGATTACAGCATAGCCATTAACACTGTACTCATGCTTATGCTTACTTTGAATTTTTAACAGGATACAGAATTAATCAGTCCCAAGATCATTTACTTAAAAGGTTCTCTGAGTAGTCAAAAAAACAGCTTCATAGATTCTATTTTTCAAGTGAATACATTGGAGAGGCAGTTGGACAAATCTTTGTGGGTTTTACTTTGATTTGTTCTTATTTGTTGGTTTTACATGGATTCAACATACAAATGTAGGATATAAAATTTTACTCATTTGCGTTTGGGAAGTCACTGCAGTCTATAATTTGAGGGAAATATTGGGCAGGTCACCCAGAAGAAGTACAGGATGATGAAATTGTATTGCCACTTAAAATTTTTGGGTTACATGTATTACTTATAATAATTGTTTCCTTATATTTTTTTGAAGTCTGGGAATCATTCACAACAGTAAGAACACATTCCTTAATGTAGGCAACATTTTTTCTTAAAGAAATTGCTTTTTTTTAGCAAAGTTCTATCTCAGCAAAAACTGCATAATTTTCAAAATCCATTTAGGTCTACTATTAACGGGATAACAAGGTCTACAGCAGGAGATATTAGAAGTAGCATCATTTCAAAGCAAAAATACAAAATAGTTCTATCAGATAATATGTTTTGATTCTGCTGTACAAAATAAAACTAGATTGTGTTTTGAATAATTTAATTGAGGAATTTGATAGTAAAAATCCCAAAAACTACTAAAACAGAGAAGCCAGTCTTTCACACATTGAGGAAATATTCACAAAGATTTCTAAGAAATTGAAAGAACCTGGATATTTCTTCCTAGGACTAGGAAGAAATAGCAGAAAATGGATATGGTTGAGGAGTTTGATTGCTTCCTGTGACACACTGTGTTTAAGGACAGAACCTTTTTAGGTGAAAACAATGGCTGCCTGCCTATGTCAAATATATGTTCCTGAGCAAATGGCCAACCAGGAATATTCTCTTTTTTCTTCAAATAAGTAAGGCAAATTGTTCTTACATCACTTTGTCTTACTCTGGCAGAATATTTCTCTAGCTTAAACCAAATAAATCCTCTTTTACATGAATGGAAGACAATGTTCAATTTCCATGGGTTTAAGAATTTTTTCCTCTGTGATTTCTGTTTCATAACTAACTAAAGTTGTGTGATGTAACCTCCTGGCTTAAAAATCCTCTCAATTTCCTACAAGCATTGCTCATAACTTAACACATACTATACTGAAACAAAATACCAACAGCGGGTCCTTAACAAAGTCATCGATTTCTCAGAGTAAAAGTGTTTTCTACATGAAAAATCCTCCAATTTCCTCTTGTTGCTAAGGAGTCTACTTTCCCCTTCTCCATGCCTATGTACTCTGAAATTTTTTGTCTATTTCTTGCTGTTTCCAAGCCTGAAATATGGGAAATCTTTAATTTTTTTCTTGCTTGCTGAGGATCTTTATGAGTATTCAGGCCTCTCACTGCTATGCCAACTTCCTGCACTTAGCTTCTGCAGAGGAGACACACTAATTTTCACATCAGAGCCTACCAGTTTGTAAACTTGTCTTACACCATTAATTTCAGGAACCTTCCAATGTCTTTCAATGGGAAATTAGCAGTCAAATGTGTTTAGTTTGCAGAAACAGCAGCCACACCACTGACAAGAGCAACAACTCGTACAACTGTAAGTCATTAAGAAAAGAATTTCTTCAATTATGAATGCATACATTGTCAATGGTGAATGAAAGGAAGAAGCAAAAGGGAGAGGTGGAGGGGGATGAAGTAAAAAAGACAGAAAGTGCCACAATAGGCTTCAAAACTCTCTGTGCTAGTCAAACTTGTCAGCATTCAGCCTGCATTTCTAAATGACTATTGTTTAAAAAAGTGTTAAAAAAGCAGACTGTTTCTATTGTTCATTGCCTGGAAAAAAAAAAAAAAGAAAAGAAAAAAAATGAAGTTTTAAAGGCTATTTTTAAAGGATCCTATTTAAAGTTTTGGCAGAGTAGGGAACCTAATTACTATATGTCATTTGTCTAAATGTAAATGAGAAAAGAGTTGAGAAAGAGAGGAGAAAAGGATCCATGGCCTTCCGGGATTTGAAAAGTCCCCTTGATGGTGACTGCATTGCTTTTTCATCCCTTCTTCCTGAGTGTGATTAGGTCCCAGAAGACAGAAATCAGCCTTTTCCCACTGGGAGCAGGATGAGGTGCCCTGGAGAAGTGAAAGCAGGGAGGCAGCGGGTGCATGAAGACCACAGGGGTGCTGAGACCTCTGCTGATCACCACAGCCAGGGCCTGGGAGGATAAAAGAGTGAAGGGAGAGACACAGATTCCCGTTTCGAGCAGGCTCTGCTCTTTCTCTAAAAATGCCAAATGCATCAGGATCCCAAGTGAAGGGCATGGCAACCAAGGGTTAACACAATGCAAAGTTTGGTATTGGTGAGAGATCACTATTGAAGGCAGCCTAAAATTACTGTGGGTGTGATGGGTTCATGGAGAGAATAGGGACATCAGCCCCAGATCAGTGATGGAGGATGGGCACTCATCTCTTGTGGATGCTTTAGAAAGCCTCCACACTGCTAACTTTTTGTCTCAGGTTTCCTCTTTCACAACTTAGAGATAATTCACATTTTCCTCATCCTCCCATCACAGAGTCCACTGTTCCATCATCACCCTCATCATCATCTTCATCATGCCTGCAGCTTTTCAAGGATTACTTGTTGCCTGTCCAAAATTGAAAGAAACTGTATTTTTATGAATATGGGCTTCAGAAGAGACCCAAGAGGAAAAGAGAACTGCAAAGCTGCTCACTTCCTAGATTTGCCAAGTCTCTCTCCACTCTGGCTTTGTGCAACATTTCCTGCTCAGTCTTTGCTGGATATTTCTTACCTCAGGATATGTACCCTAAGGCATCCCCCACAGGTCAGGATGTAGAGTCACAGACACCAAGATAATGAGGAGCCATGGGCTATGGTGTTTTTCAGCATGCTGTTGTCATCCAGCTCTCTACATCTCTATTTCAGCAGGCAGCAGAGTGTCACATCCCCTCTCTGTCAGGCTGGTTTACTGGATCAGTTCTCAGACCTTGTATTTTTTACTTCTCTCTGTGTGTGTGTGTGTGTGTGTGTGTGTCTAGGATATTTATTATTTGCATTTCTCAGTCTGGGTTATGACCACATCTGTCAATCATTCCTAAATTGGCCTGTAAAAGAATCCGTGGTACTACTTGATTTTTATGTCCTTTTTCATAGGTTTTCCCAGCTCCTTGCCTTATAACATCGATTCTTTATATATGCCTGTGCCTGACACTGGCTTTAATTTAGAGATTTAATCAACCTGCACTATGTTGTTTTGGTGAGTCCTCTCTGGCACACATCAAGTCCTTCTTGTCTTACCAAAATGACATTTGCCACAACTTATACCCTGTCCAAGAGCCTGGAATAGATGTCATCAGTGCCAAGTGACATGTGCTACCATAGATAAAAGTGAATCACCCTTCTGACTATCTTACACATACATTTAAGCATGATTTGGTGTGTCAATCTCCACAGTTTGGTTTTTTTTTTTTTTTGGTAGGATTGTCATTTTGCTACAGCACATGTATGCTTTCTGGCTTAATTAAATAATATGGCAGAGTTTTTACTGGCTGTTAAATTACTGTCAGAAAAGTTTCTGGTGGCTAAATTTTTAGCTGTAAATTAAATAAATCCCTGGGACTGTTCAGTCACAGAGGTAAAAGAACCACACTAAAGGACTCACCTTCCAGCTATCTATCTAGCCCTGTGAAAAGGATGGACACCTTCCAGCTGCCTGTTGGGTCTATAATGCATGATAATCATCAGTGATGAACAGGGATTATTTGGGAGCTTACCAGTTAGTCCAGACCAAACCCAGGCCAGGAATACTTGTAGCAAGAAAATAGACACTCACATTCAGAGCGCAGAAATGAAACATTTGCTTTACTGATATAGATACAGACTAAGGGGCCACTCACTAAGATGTTCTGGCATCTTTTGGCTGTCGGTAAGAGGCAGACATAGGTGTTTAAATATATATATAACTTCCTTAATGCACTGTTTGCTCTCTTTTAGAACATTATTAGGTCATTTTCTTAGAATAATAAAGCTGGGGGTAAATACAGCTTATTATTTCTAACTTGTTCATTACAGAAGGCAACTGCTCCTCATAATCTTTCTCCAGCAAAACAACAAAGACAGCTTATTCACTCACAATTTTTTAAGTTTTTATTGCATCATAACAACCCTTAGGTTTTGACCCACTGATATTCTAAAGGAAGACAACAAGACTGATCTTGTCGAGGTCTGAGTACTCAAAGTGCCAAATAAAATGACTCTAAGAAAAGTCCCTTCCCCAATTACTTCAACTCATGGAGGAATTTTCCATTACATCTCTGAAGCTGATGCAATTTTTATGCATTATAAGGCCACACTCTATCAATTTATTGCCCCTCAAATGAGTGCATTAATATTGATGGCAGCTAAACACATTGCAAACATGTTCTGCCCATTAATGCCCTGGAATAGAGTCATTATCCCATTTTAGTCCCACTGCAATGGTGGGACAATGGCTGTACAGAAGGATCTGAAATAAAAACTCAGAACTGAGTATATTCAGAGATCAGGGCTCATATCCAGTAGAAGCAGTCAGATCTGCTAAAGATTCACACTCCATTACTCGTCCCCGACCTCCTGGGATTTATTGCCATAAAGAAAAATTCAGCCAAAAATAAGTTTGAGGACTGCTGTGGTGGTATTTATGGGTGTACACATTTCCTGACCTCAATGGACATATGCCAGGAAGTACCCAGTACCCATTATCCACATATTCAGGAGAGAAATGAATGGATATTCAAACGTGATTTCCCAGTACTCCAGTTTTCCTACTGAGCTCTGCAAATGCTTGCTAGGTGCCCACTAGCCTGAGAGGATGTAGTAATATCCTGATCCTCTTCAGAACAGCTGCCTATGAAGTGTCACACTTACTGGGTTTCCATTTGGAGAAGAGTAAGAGGCAATTTCTGGAAACATGAGAGGCAAATCTACTCCCTCTCCCTCTCCTTTTTTTCCCATCTTAGTGCTTCAGATTAATAAAAAAACTATAGTTCTGAATGCAACATGGAGATAAAGAAGTGTAATACCAGTGACTGCACATAATTTCCAATACTGAAATACTTCTTTCTGGAACTAAACACTGCCAAAGAAAGCACTTTTCCTCCCTCTTCCTCCTGCCTGCAAAACTCAGATGTTATGTATATGTCCTTATGAACATATTTGTCAATATAAATAAAATATCTAACGGCACTATATATATATGCTACATATATTTTATACATGTATTTTGAATGCAGTAGAGTGTCAAGAATAAAAGCTTCTTGTGCTCAAGTTTTTTTTTTTATACCATCAAACAAAATCCTAACAATTTATTTTATAAATTAATTTAATAATATAGTCAAATTATTGCTTGTTTGTTTGACTAAAGGCAGTTTGTTTGGTTGGATTTTTGTATGTTTGTTTTTGTTTATTTTTGGTTCTGTCATTTTGTGGTTTTTGTCACAGTTTTGTTTGGAATCTTTGAGAATTTTTTTCCTGGCCTTCCTAGTGGGAAGAAAGTATAAATAAAAACATCCTATTACATACGTGAAATAAAAAAGTGTGAGAAAAAGAAATAATAAGAAGAATAAAAGATGCTCTGAGCTTGAAGAATTAGACACTCTTTGCAACTGCTTCTGCGACAATGAGCTACTTTGTGGTCATAAGAATGCTTTTAACCACCTGTTCATGTCAGGAAAATAGTTACCTTATTTTGGAGAACTCAGACCACTTGAAAACTGAAATGTGGACAATTTCACTTCTAAAAATCAAATCCTTATGGTCTTGGGGTTCTGCATTTGCAGTCCCTGACTGGGTCAAATATAAGTTACAGGTCTTACTCCATCAAATCTTAAATGTATTATGACTCTTTTATTAGAGAAAATTTTCCTCTATATACGAACATCTGGGGACAAGAGGGTTCCTTTCATATGCAAGCATCATGCATAACCAGAAACAGGACACCAAAGTCTCACAGTGAGATCCTCAAGCCATTCCTGTGGGACGTGAATCCCAACTCCTTCACAGTACACAACATTGTTCATTTATGCCCTTGGGAATAGTGATGGAGGCTGTTAGAACTGATACTGTAGGCTGCTGTAGGAGATGGGGACTTCATCTGTAAGTTTTGTTAATTAGAAGGAAGTATTTCCTCTTTAATTAAGGTAGGAGATTTTTGGATTTGGGTTTTTTGTTGGTTTGGTTTCTTTTTTTACCAGAAGATGCCTTGTGTTTAACATAGACAATTAACAGTTCAGCTATGAGAAATAAAAAGAATTTTTTTTTTCTCAGCTGCATTGTGAAGGCAAGAAAATAATTTAACCCATTAACATTGTTGCACTGTGCCCATTAACTACTATTTTAATGTTGTCTCTCTCACTTATCAGCACAGCTAATTATGAAGCATTCTTGGTTGAGTGCCATCGTGTGCTCAGCGCTGTAATCAAGCAATCAAGCCTGAACAGGGGAGGGATGCGCTCAAGTTGGAAAAATCAGTGAAAAAGAGAAAGGGATTTGGAGCCATCTATTCCCCTTTGGGCAGAACCTCAACCAGGGACCGACAAGGAACCATTGCAGGTGGCCTCACTAAGATCTTAAGTCAGCAAAGCTCTTAAGCATGTCATACAGTCAAAATGATTTAATAACTCAGTTGAAGTTAAGTGCCAACACAGGGTCTAAATCAAGAAGGATATACTTGATGGTCTATTTTTTTTGGAATATTGTCTTTTTGAACTGAAGGAGGGGGAAAGTTCAGGCTTTCCCTAAAGTCAATTGCCTTAAGCATATTATCCCAAGTCCCACCTTCTGGCAAAATTACCAATAAAGGTAACTGAGATGATTTTTAAGGTACCAGAACTATGCAAAAACCATCACTTGTTTTGTTTTCATGTCAAAATGCAAATATTATGTTTAAAACGGGAGGAAAATTTTCCCTTTATTCAAAAAATGTCAGTTGCACAAGGTGATATTTTTACACCACTAATTTTCTTTTCTTCAGCCCAGGTTAAGCTTCACTTTTATGTCAACTGATAAGTATCAATTACTCCTAGTTACATCTCCCCTCCTTATACCACAGTTTCCCCACCAATTAAATGGAGGAGACTGATGTGTTCCTTGCAATATTGTCACAGTTCAACACAGCTATATGGTACAGAATAAGCAACATGACTGATATTAAATAAATAAGTAAGAATAAAGATAAATAAATTTAACAGAAAAGCAATTCAGAATAGATTGATGGGGGGGGGAGGGGAATAGCCTTTAATTTAAATTTTAGTAAACTAAGTGTTATTTATAAATTTTTCCTTAGGCAATTTAATCACTTCCCAATAACAAAACTGATTATTTAGTCACAAACATTTCTGCTCACAGTAGTCACTTTTATTAGTAAGATCCAGTCTGATCTGATTAGAAAACAAACTTCAGGAATGCCTCCTATTAGTTCCATTCATCTCAGCAGCAATTTAAAGTACAGCTGATAGCTGTTTAAAAATAAAAGACACAAAAACCCCAACAACAAAACTCACAAAGGAACCTTCTACAAGCACTGGCACTAATATATCAGCCATTTATTCTTCCCCCCCCTTACTCCCAGTTACTTAAAAGGTAAAGATTTGTAGATGACAAAGCTGTCAATATTGCATTAGAGCAAAAATAAACACAATGAGCAGCCACCTGGAAAGGAAGAGAAATTTGCATGTTGAAGGAGGCATGTACATCTTTCATCAAGCTCTAAATGAAAATCCTATATAAGGCAGGCTTCTCATGGAAGTGCTGACCAATACACTTGAAAGCTGCTATCTTTTTCCTTCCCTTACAAAAAATACTGTTTTAAAACCAAGAAAATGGCCAGGGAAACAAAATCAAGGTTTTATATCAGGTGGAGTACAAAACCATGGTCAAAGTTCTTGCTGGCGCCTTGCTGGTGACAGCATTACTTTCATCTTGAGCATGCGCATTTTTGCCTACAATATTTTTTTCACTTTTCTCTGCTGCCTTCAGACGTAGGGGACTCCTGAACATGGTGAAGTTGTGTTTGCAGGTGGGCATCTTGTATAGCAAGAGCAAGGAGTGAAGGGGAGCAGGCTTCGTTGGGCTGAAAATGCATTAAAAAAACACAAACAACTTAAAAAAAAAAAAAACAAAACAAAGAAGCAAACAACAACAACAACAACAGCAAAAAAGAGGGAGTGGGGAAGATAGAGAAATGATGGCATCACAACTTTCTCAAGATTTCACGAGAAAAGTAGACGCAGAATCTGTAGCGTCTTGCTGAAGGATTTCTCTTTGTATCTGTGCTCCTAAGGAAACATAATCCACCGAGCCACATCCACACCCATTAATTAAACGTCTGACTTTCCTCTCAGATTCAGCAGCTTGCATGAAAGGCGCAGGAGAGCATCGCCAGCTCCTCCCCATGATGGGAACCCTCTCAGCCAGGATGCGGCAGTAAAGCAGCCGGGAGCAGAGCTCGCCTCTCCTCCCAGACACAAAGCCCGGCGCTTGCAGCTCTTCGGGGTACAATGCTGCCTCTTGACCAACTGCTTGTAACTGCTTTCATCCTCGCTCTGGTTCCCAATTAGCGCCTTGTTAGCCACACACCTGCAGCGCCTTCACCCGGAGGTCACTAAACCTCGTGGGCCTGATTCTCCATCAACGCTCCCCAACCCCAATCGGAGATCAGTCCATTAAATCAACAGCTTTAGAGGAGCCTAAATAAAAGGGGAACGAGGTGATCTGCAACATTAACCCTTTTCCTCTCTGTTTTTCCCCCTCATATGCACCCTTTGGCCATCTGTCACCACTGAGAAAGTAATTAGCTAACGGGAACATTTCTTCTAATCAGGGCTGGGCAACAGCAAAAGCGAGAACAAATGCAACTCTCAGGCTATTGTAGTGTTTCTCCAAATCCTTCTGGAGCTGTTACATCTCAGGAAGAGTAGTCAGGAAACTTGACTGATGTAGTAACAGAATCAGCAGTATGCTAAAAGTTGTGCATCTAAATAAGTCATTCATGATGGCTGCTTTGTGTTTTGGACTCATCAAAATTCAGGCCTATTACAGCATGGGGAGAAAAGCTCTGGGAAGGGAAATGAGAGCTGGGAGAGACAAATGTAAATAGAAAATGTGTTTCTGAATTGTGCTACAGGGACTAGTATGAATATAAGCTACTGGTAAATGATGGTGTTTCACTCAAAGAAGAATATTGTCCAGTGGTGCTAATATAAAGAAATAAAGTTTCAAAGAATTATCACAGCATAATATTGACTCAAAAGCACTGTCTCCAAGACTGAAGCTAAAAGAAATCTCCTCAAGAGAGGTGTATATGTAGCTATGAAAAGATAACAATACCACCTACATTTCAGGACCAATATTGCACTAACTTTTCATCTCAGTAAATTCGGTGTTTGATGCAGTAAAGCCCCATACTTGGCTAAGAAGGACTGGGAGGAATGTAATATGTTTTAAAATTTCTGGCACAGAGATGAGTTGAATTTAAGAAGAATAGATAGTGCAAATAATGCATATCTTTAGGGAGGGCTAAACTAGTGAATATAAGCTAAGACTTTTAACATGCAGGAGGTTGGTTTAATCCCTACATATACATTATTTTCACACTTGGGAGCAAAATAATGATTCTGAAAAATATGGTGGAAAAGAGCATTTATGAAGTATATTAGCCCTTAGGGAAGGAGAGAATATTCAAACTCCCACAAAGCAGACCGTGTTAATAGTTCTTACATTTTGGCAGATGGACCTCAACAAAGTTTGCAGCATCTGGATGAACAATGCTATTCAGCAACTTTGCTCTTGAGCCTTCTGAGACACCCTTGTGAGAAACTAAAGTTTTGGTGATCTGTCAAGAATGCTACAGCTTAACAATCAAAGCTTTGGATTTAACACTAATAGACTCAAATCTTGGCCATGTCTGCTTTCCCAAGGTCACACCCTACTTTGTACAGACCTGGAGAACATCCCTGAGGTTTCTCATTTCTGCAGTTCGGTGGAGTTGTGAATTTCCTTCCATTCAGGCAAGTAAAAGAGAAACTGAGGTAGGATTATTTGACAGCAGTTCAGTTCAGGGTTGTCTGTTTCACTATCAAAACCCACTGAATCAGCAGAAGTGATATTGGCACCTACACATCAATGTACTGTCAATTAATTAGAAAGGAATCAAATAAGTGATGCATTCTGCTTAACTCTGAAGACCACATGAACAATTAACGAGTGTCTACAGAAGTACTAATGATGTAATTACTTTGGAAGCAGAGGGATTTTTGAGGCAAGTAAGACTCACAAAGACAAAGGACTGAAAGAGGAAAGAAACAACAGTAGATCAGGCTGAGAAGATATTTATTTTAGCTTTATATGTATAAAAACTACTAACATTGTATGTTGCTAATTTTAATTTTTGGTAGTAGCATACTCCTCGGACTGTTGTTGTAATACGGATGTTTTTATGGATAAACTGGATGATTAAAGTCTGCAAACATCCTGTGTCTGTTCCCTGCTTCACTACAGAATTTGTTGTACGGTCATAAATCCAGCTGAATTTGTCCAAGCAGTAAAGGACAGATCCAGCCTTAAAACTGGACCTATAGGTCCAGAACCCATAGAATGTCATACCATTTTTGCCATGGGATTGGTGTAATAAAAAGAGCAGTTTCTAAGAGGTCTAGTCCATAACTGAGGATATTTTTGGAGGGAGGGTTGTTTGTTTGTCTGGGGTTTAAAATTATTGTTATTATAATTATAGTTATTGTTATTGTTATTAACTCCAGGTTTACCACAAATGAAAGGTTGAGGCAGGAATTGTGATAAGACAGCCTCTTTCTCAGATTTCTGCTGCCATTATTGTTATGTCTGATGTTAGTTTTTCTCATTATATTCAGGGTGTATGAAACTAAGCTCCACTACAAGTAACTAGCCTATGGCAGTGAGCAGAGGAAATAGCACTTTCAGGAAACCAGGGAAAATCCACGTTAAAATATAAGCTGATATTATTAAGCTGGTTGTTGATGCAGTAGAAGTACTGAGGTTTGCTTGTTTAGACAGTTGGCTGTGGTCAGATTAAGCACGCCTGAAATTCGAATGGCACCATGACTTAAATAAAAGATGACAAACAATTATATCCCACGTTTACTTTTGTGCTAAGGAGAACTGTGACATTTCATTCTGAGTGGCTTCTTAGGCAATGAAGGACTGCAAAAAATTGTATAAGTCTTTTGCTTGAAGTTAAGGGTGTGTGAAGTTGAGGCTTTCTCTCAGAAGCTTCCTGTGATGTGGTAATGCAAGGAAAAGTCTTTGCTACTGTGACCAACTCACCCATCTGTTATGCTGTTGCTTGCTGGGTGCACAGAGATTTTCAAACACTTTCCTGAGGGCTAAGTTAGTGCTAAAGTTCTCCTGTACCATGTGTCCTGGCAACCTTCATGTCACTAATTTAATAAATAAATAAAACAATGGAGACAGGGAAAAGGAAAAAAAAAAGTGGCATCAAACAGAACTTCAACTTTATCTGCTTTTATTTGGTGAAGGGAAAAAAGCTGTGTTGTTTTGATAAAAAAGGTATCCCACTTTTATCCAGCCACATGCAGTCAATGATTCCATGATATTTTTGTACAGAAATTCCCTCCTATCTGCATCTTTTCCTTTTAGATGTTGGAGGGGTTTTTCTAATTAGTTCTATAGTCATCATTCTTAGCAGCAATTCAGTATCTGAAATAAGTTCTGGTTTTAACTGATGATTTTCATTTAAGGTTTGCCTTACAGATAGCTCTGAAAATAACTAAAATAGCTTATGCCTTTCTCTTTTCTATATTTGTTGATGTGAATAATCAGTTTATAATTAAACATCAACTTACCCCACTATAAGATATCTGTGGTATGATAAGTATAATGAAATTGCAAATTTTTCCCTTGTGTTTCTTGTTTGCTTCTTTTTGTTGTTGGTTGAGGGTTTTTTGCTTAGTTTTGGTTTTTCTTTGGAGGGGGATTTTTTCAGTGCAACATTTCAGTGGAACAATTAAAGACCGGTTGTATGCCATCATAGTATCATTTGATACCAGAAAATACAACTCAAGGTACGGCTCAGAAGTCAGATGTGGTTTACTACACAGGCACCTGTTAACTGACAATGAGAGCTGACATTACTATAATGGAAATGCCCAGTATATATTTATGGAACATTAATTCAGCCTATAATATTGCAGCTGTCAAAATCTATGGACGTAGATTCTATTTCAGACATTTTCCTTTTCTTCCCTGTAATTCACTTTGGTTTTTTTTTTTCATGTGTGTGTGTGTCAGAGACTTAAAAACGGATTAGTTAAATGTCCCATTTAAACTATTTTCTTTGTCTTCACATTCACTGTCTTAATGAGCCAGGTTGAACATCTCAGTCTTTTGAGAGGAACCTGTTTAATGCAATAGGCTTTTTCTCTCTGGCAAGAGGAGTAGGGCTGAGGTAACACCATATACACTGAAAAAAGATTCCCGTAAGTGGATGATGCTCACAGACTTTCCTCCTTCCCTAGGGAGAGATTTGAATAATGCAAGGTTAAGGGGCTTGGCATATTACCTCAGGACAGCTGTTCCAGTCCTGCAGAACAACATGAAAAAAACACAGAGGCAGACTGGGGTGGGAGGTGTTATCATACAAACAATGCTTGTCTCGCTGCTGTAACAATGAGCACAAGGTGCAATGCTGGGACAGATGGATAGTGAGAAATCAGGAGGGAAAAGCACAGATCATAAGCTGGAACTGAGGAAAGGCTAGACAAAAAAAGCAAAGGTGTGTCACTCATGACATTGAAACTGTGATCTTGAGTTCTGCTGGCTTTTTTATCCTCCTCACTAAAGCTGTGATGAATTAAGGCCAGTCAGGGACAGAGAGAGGTGTCAGGAAGACATTGGTCACTTAAGGAATGAAACAGTGCTCAAGGGTCTCAGTTGTGACATTTTCCAGAGGTACAGACAAAAGGTTGAACATCCAACAGAGAACTGAGACAAGAGGGGAGTGGGGAGCCAGGAAAGAAGAAATAAGAAAAAGAGCATTCATGTTGTTTAGGTGGGCTGTCACAGCTGACTCACAGGTTATGGTAGTCATCACAGATTGTCAGCCTCACATAACTGGATTCAGGCACTTTTAATACTACCAATGTACTTATTTATAACATAATGACTCTATTCAGGTGAATGATAAGTCCTTAAGTAAATTTTGATGGGGAGAGGTGTTTCTGTGCCTCAACTGCCTTTTTGAGCCCTTTTTTTCTTTTCCATCTTTAATTCTTATAACAGCTTACCCCTAACCCCCATCTCTAGTTTTCATCAGTATCATGTAAGTGTTCCTGGGTCATTATGTGTCATCTATTGTACTGTAAGCTGGTCCTTCTGCACTCCTAATTTTCCTAGGATTTTTAAAATTTTTCCCACTTCCTCTTCACCTTACTATCTTGAAGGTGCTGTGTGATCTCAGAAAGAAAAAAAAACTTGTCATCTTTATGCTTGATCATGTGAAATCTTCATGAATGCTTATCAACATGACATGTTTCTGTCACTGATCCATCACATTGAAGTTGCACTTCAGTCTGCTGTCTTGCAGATATAACTACATGTTAAGAAAACCATAATACTGGAGGATGTTATTTTTTGAATGAGTGTTTTCAGTACTATTTATTCATGTTGAAAAGATAAAAACAGAGGTATGACTGTCAGTCAACATAAGGTTGCAAAGCTACTTCCCCTTAAAGCAGTTGGAATTTTGACCCAATATCATGTTAATTTTGGGCGGGGGGTGGTTCAAGGCTTTTTCAAGGACCCAATTTCAGAAAATAAGGTCAGTATTCTGAAGTTAGTGACATTCATTTTTACCTGATGAGTCTGTAGTCTCTCATCTGTGTCCACAGAGATTGACTGACTTATTCCAGTTTAAAAAATGGAAAATGGGAGAGTATGCTCTCCATCAAAAAATCTCCTGGCATAAAAACATTCAGAAGCCATCAGTTTATGTGATGTGAAAAGTAATTAAATGCAACAACAGCATGACATCAGCAGTGGATAATTTTCAGACTTTAAATGTCATTCCTTTTAAACTCAAGAGTTGTTTGAGGTTTTTGTCTCCATTTCACAAGATAGAGTACAAAACATTGTGACACGCTTAATATTTCTTCCGCCAAGCCGTCCATTCTGATTTCATTCTCACCCTTTACAGAGTTGTTGATTTCAGCCTGCATTTGGCTGCCAAAAATGCGATTGCACACGCAGCACCAAGAACAAAGTGAAAATGAATTATGCATTGGGAAGGAAGTTACATTTGAGTCAAAAAACTTAAGACTTCAGCACCTCCAAATTACAATATAATTTATGAGTGAATACATTTAAAGAGATAGCAACGGACTGAAGCAAGAGAGGGTCAGCCATGTCGAGGCTTAATATAATTTACAGTAGCTTTCAATTATTTATTTTTAAGAAGCCACTGAGCACACTGGATCTTTTCAGTGGTAATGTCAAAATATGGATATTGGGAAAAAGACATGAATAATAGTGACAGGTTTTTATGCATGATAATGGTATATGGGGACATTTAAAATATGGATCGCTCACCAGAGCAAAAAGCACATGTCATTTACTCTAAAAATACATGACTGTATGCTTAGTGGCTCTTCTCCTGCACTACAAAAGTTTGCTGAACTTGATTTTTTTTTTTTATTCTTGCTTCTTCTCACTTTTGATTTAAAACTTTTTGCTTTGAAACAATGGCTGGTGAGTTCAGATTTACTTCCCAGAAACAAAAGAGGCAGGGCTCTTTACAGTGACTCAGGCAGAATGAAAGCAAGCCTTTTAAGACTTCCAGCTCATGCAGTCAACAATGTTTTGCTTTTTACTTATGTGTTTCATAACATTATAGCTAAAACAAGTGTGTGGCTTTTGACACCCTAGAATGAAGTTTGGAAGACCTGTTTTCAATTCCTTGAAAAGCTTCTTTCACAGAAACAGGCAAGTTTCTTCAGCACCAAAGTTACAAAATGCTTTCTGATTCTCAGAATCCCTATGTAATACTTGCTGTAATACTATAAACATCAAAATCACTGAAAACTTGATTTTCACCTGCAGATTTATGCAAAACAAGGTGGTCCAATGGCTATTTACTCAAGATTCCAACCTATTCCCAAACTCCAGAAACCAGGAAACATATTGAGGTGCCTCCAGCCACCAACCCAGACAGAAACAGACCCCCTACAACTTCTACATCATATCCGTCTGTCCCAGGCAGATCTTAAATGCTTTAAGGTAGCCATTTATACAATTTTATTTAGTTCCCTGAAATCTGGGTAAATATGTCCCTTGTGCCTCTGTAGAGGCCACTCTGCTCAGCATTTTCAGATGGTGCTTTTTGGATCAGACTTACACATCAGATTCCAGGAGACAACAGGATCTAAAGGCTAGAGTAAAAATAAGTTCTGTTTCCTCAGGTTACCACCAGCATTTTGCCTCCATCCTACCCATGTTGTTGCTTTACTGTTTGGGGACAACCTGTTTGGCCTTGGAAGTGTCCCCCCTCCCATGGCTGTGTACTCTCACTACAGGTATTTGTAGTAGTTAACTTTCCTATTAAGGCTGATCAGAGTAGAAAATCAGCATATTTTACAATAACAAAGGTGAGAGTTAATGAAGTATTTAATACTTGGGACTGGTATTTAGTGCTTCCTCCTTTTTTAGTTCATTGGCTTCTGTGCCTCTCTTTCTCTGTGTTTCTCTTCTTTTTTCTGCTTTTTCTTACCATTCTTACTATTCTGAAGAGTACCTGGTGGCACAGTGGAGATTCCCTCCTGAGGTGTGAGAGTTCTGGTCTCATAAATTAAACACTTTGAGTATTTAAAGAGAGATTTTTCAAAGGTTGCGCTACAAGTGCTGAACATTTAATGTAGAGTGCAAATCCTTCCAATTCCTTTCCATGCTGATGCTTTACAGGAAAAACAAACAAACAAACTGTGGTATCACCTGCTGTAGCTCCAAATTCAAGAAAAAAAAAATCATAGGTTGCAGTTTGAGGTAGAGGAAGCAAATGTTCAGCTGAGGGTTGGACATTTGCATTGCAATAGGTAAGTGAATTTTTTAGAGCATTTCGCCCTAAACATTGCATAGAAGCTCTACTTGCCTTGAAGCTGTGGCATCTGGTCACAACCATAAGAGTCACATTAATCCCACTACTATCATTATTGCCAATACTAAGAGTAGTCCTTATCTAATTAAATGTGGACATTACCCCTGAGCTAGGGATCCTTTGGCTCTCTTAAGCAAAGCAGAGAAATAGATACTTTTAGGGTGCAATGCACCTTTACCCTTAACTAGAAATGCAAAATATGTCAGCTATCAGAAGTGATTTTCTTCAAGTGTGCAGGATTTTGACTTTTTAGTTTGTTGCCTTTTTTTTTTTTTTTTGCTTGTTTGGGTTTTGGTGGGTTTTTTTTTTTTTTTTTTTTTTTTTGGTAGATTATAAAAACAATATCAAAATTAGCTGAGGATTAGCGTAAAAGTCATAGGCACTTACAATTACCTGAGGTAAATCATTATTTATTTCTCTGTTTGAACTTAGCACTTTGTTGGAGATGAATTTTACTTATCTTAAATAAAGAGATACAAAGGGTAGTTTTGTCATTTATCACTTTAGGAAAGCATTGACCTGAGTTTTGTACTTTTTGAATAAATTTGGTAGGCATTTAGGGGGTGCATTTTTGTTTTGTTTTGGTTCATTTGTTTGTTCTTGGGGGTATTTCGTTTGCTTGTTTTCTATTTATCTTTTTTTTTTTTCCTCACCCATGTTGGGTTGTTTGTTTTTTTCTTAATTCTTTTTTATTTGTTTTTTTTTCTCTAGGGCTTCTTTATTGGAGAGAAAGTGATTATGGCCATTATTGTCCCATCAGCTGCTATGCTGGTAGAGACAAGCAAAACTAAAATTGAAGAGATATTTAGTGATTGAATCCTGAAACAGTTCATGCAAACTCCTCTCAAATGCAAGGAGAGTTTGTTTTTTTCATTTTTAAGAATTTTTAACAAGTTAGCATAACTAGTTCATATTGTCATCAACAGATCAGAGCAGACCAAGTGACAAAGTGTGTCTGTCCATGAGATTAAATCACCACTTTCCCATTAGTAATAGTGGGGAATACCCAAAGACATTGTGAAATAAGGAGGAAATAACTTATGAAACATTGCATCTTCTGAAATTCCTTATTGATTTTCTGGTATGATCTTGTCTGATATCAAAACAACACAAGAGAAAATAGGAATTATCTGATCTTTAGTTTATCAATAAATCTCATTTCTTAGAAAGTGTCACAAGCCCAAGCCAAATCCTACAGCTTCTAAAGTGTTCATTCTGCGCTGACTTTTCCTTGTCTTTCCAGATATTGAAGATCCCTATGTCTGATTATTGGTCATGAAATACAAACTATCATGGAGGGAAGGACTGGGTTCTTTTTGTTTGGATTTTCAGAGGGAGTGAACATTGTGAAGAAAGGTGGACTAGTATCATTCAGATGCTGCTTAAGATCATTTAAGAAAGGTAGAAGCAGGCAGGGCACATGTGTCCTCAGACAAGTTTTGCATACTGTAAAAGGGATTTCAGTGCTGTCTTTGTGGCTGTCCCCACGAGCACATGGAGAAGTGATAAAGCCAGAAAAGGGGGAAATTAACAGCCACCTCACCTAGTCCCAGCCTTTAGTCTTTGCTCAGTTCATGACAGCAGAAAAAAAAACAAAAAAAAAAACCCAAGCAAGAAGAGAACAGTTCCTGCTTTCTACCATGAGGGACAAATAATGGGCTCAAAGTTGAGAATTGCACAGATTGGTAGAAGAATGAAGGATAAATAAACCCCTTTTCTCCTTTCAATACATTACTGTGTTGTTCTCTTTATAGAAAGGGAGTTAACTGGCACCAAGCTGTTTATCTTCTTCAAACACACATGAGCTATAACCAGTGTCATTCATCACTCAGTCCAGGGGTGCTGCACCTGTGAAAAGATTGGCCTAGAAACCAGTGGTAAGGATTGTCCAGCCTGGTTTCTTATAAGGCAAGGCATTTAAATCCTACTGCTTAAAAATGCTGGATTTGCTGAGGTTTGCAACAACAGTCCATCATGAGCAACATCTGCCCAGCAAACCCAGAAAGCGAGGCTGCCTTTTACCCACAGCTGACCATATAAAGCAGCATTCCTAACATGAGTCCTTTGAGCCAAATACCTCACAGACAAAGGGCTTTTCTGATGATCTTCAATCTACATTTGGAGTTGCCAGTCTATGCCTTGAAAACTTCCACATTTTCCTCACGAATCATGCAAAACTCTTAAGGTTTAATGGTCTCTCACACTCTCTTTCCTCAAGTGATTCTACCCTTCAGGAAGATTTATGCCTACCTGTCAAAAGCTGCTAGATTTCTATCTCTCTTTCTTTCTACCTCTCTCTCTTCTTTTTCTACCCCCTGAAGTTTCAGAGCTGGTTGTCACTCTTTTACAGTTTATTTTCCATAAATACACAGTGAGCATCTCACCCTTCCCTCAACACTGGAGCACATTCTGCTTTCATATGCAAATCCTCTCAGTCAACAATGTAGCAGGAATATGTTTAAACAAGAATAGAGATAGCTAATCAATGTACTTCCCTAAGATTACTTATTCCTGAGTTGCTGAGTCTGTCTTTGCTTGGTCCTTGCTCAGTTACAACTCTTGTGAATGTCTAGGGAAGTTTAGTTTGTGAAACAACTGGGAGAGATGTGAGTAAGAGTATTAGCATAGGATTTTATATTAGTCTATTATTATATCAGAGATATCACTGGAGTGGACTCCTGAGGGTATAAATACACTGCAGGCTTCTTACTGACATCCTTCTATTACCATTGTGTATTTTTCCCAAATCAGGTACCTGTTATGACTTGGTCTGTAAATCTGGGAAGCCCCACAGCATTATAAAGATATTCCAGGAGTGCATGAAGCACTGGGCATCTGTAGGGGACTGATCCTGGCTGGGTTCCAGGCACCAGCCACAATCACTCTCTCACTCACCTCTCAACTGGACAGGAGAGAGAAAATGTAACACAAAGTTCATGAATTAAGGACAGGCAGAGATCAGTCAGCATCGTGGGCAAGACTGACTTAACTTGGAAATATTAACTGAATTTATAACAGAAACAGAGCAGGATAATGAGAATTAAAGTAAATATTAAAAATAGCTTCCCCTAGTGTCTCCTCTTTCCCCTTAGTGGTTCAGGGAAATGGAAATGGGGTTATGGTCAGTTTATCACATGTTGTTCCTGCTGCTGATCAGGGAGAGGATTTGAAATCTTTGCTCTGCTCCAGTGTGACATCCTTCCTGTGTGAGACAGTTCTCCATTGATTACTCCAAAGTGGGTCATTCTTTCACAAGGTTCAGCCCTTCAGGACCAGGCAGCTCCAGTGCAGGACCCTACAGGTCACAGAAGCGCTTTCAAAAACCTGATCCAGCCTGGGCTCCTCTCTCCACAGGTCCCTGCCAGAACCCTCCTTCCAGATAGGCTCCCTATGGTTTGACATCCCTCCTTTGGGCATCCCCTGCTCCAGCCTGGGCTGCCCCAGGGCTGCAGGTGGATCTCTGCTCCCCCGTGCCCTCCCTGGGCTGCAGGGGCACAGCTGCCTCAGCCTGGGCTGCTCCAGGGGCTGCAGGGGAATCTGAGCTCCAGAGCCTGGAGCAGCTCCTGCCCCTCCTGCTGCACTGCCCTGCAGGTCTGCAGGGATGTTCCTCTCACATGGCCTCACCCTGCACTCTTCTCTGACCAGAAATACCTCTACATTATATGTTTTTTCCATTCTTATTTGGTATCATGGAGGCCTTACCATTACTCTTGATGGGATTAGCCTTGGCCAGCAGCGAGTCCACCCTGGACCCAGCTGGCATTTGCTCTGCTGGACACGAGGAAGGAGATTCCAGCAGCATCCCAGAGAAGTCACCAGCCCCTCCAAAAAGCTACCAAAACCTGGTCGCACTAATTCAGACCTGCTTTCCCTTAGCTCCATTTAACTGGGTAAATTAAAATATTTCCATTTCAATATATTGCCTTTCTCCCTACTCATATATGTTTAGAGGGGCTTCTGATGTCTCTCGGTTAGCCAGTTATTTCTTAGATCTGCAGATATGTGCTCAGAAATACAAATATTAATTATTAAATATTGGGATATAAAGGCTTCCTTTCCAGCTATACAATCTTTACAGACTTGAAAGAGTTGTATTGCGGCAGAAGGATTTCTCATGCTTTTGATTACCCTATGACCATTGAAAAGGTATTTAGTGAGTGTTCAGTATTTTCAGCCTGTCCCATTTGATCAGAAAAATGTGTTTCTAGCACTTCTGCTAAATATGTCAAAGGACTAGATTCTGTCTTTTTCCCTAAAAATGTTGGGCTGTAAGAGCAGAGATTAGAAATACCTATTGTTTCATTGCTTTTCTACTTACTGACAGACTAGGATTCTTCCCACTTAGATATTTTAAATCCTGCTTTAAATATTCAAACTGAGGGTGAAAAGATTATCCAACAGTGTTAATGTCAAATTTACTTTGCATGAAGTGCACTAGAAAGGAAAATTCGCCTTTACAAGGATCAACATTACATGCTAAAAGACTTGCACTAAACTACATTGATTGATTTAAGAGACTTTGGGAAAATATGCACATGTTCTAGAATGCATTTTTTGGTTGTTTTGTTTTTAAGGTACTGTGAGATTTATGGCATTCCTCAAGAAACTGTATCAGGAGCATCATGATTACCCGTCTATATAAGCCTAAGCTAGATCTTCAGCTCCTGTTTGTTAGAGGCTTCGTGGGGACAATGGAATATTTCCAGAGTTAAATCATGATCCTGAAATTCTCCTTATTTATTGGCAAAAATTATTACCTCATAAACTTCTCACATTCAAAGGCTCAAAAGCTCTTAGGAGTGACAAGTGAGTTTTGCATGGACAGCTAAAACAAAAGCTTTTCCCATGCAAGTAGGCAATATCCCCATCTACCACCCATCATGACAGAGCCCTTGTGTGTCCTCAAGGTTTCAGTCATGGTTTCTCTTGACTGTTAATGTTCCCAGTTAAAGCAATCCTCTTGCTATCAGAGGGGATGTTGGGCAAGTAGCAGTTTCCCAGTATGAATAAGCAGTGCACAGCTGGCTCTACATCTCCTCAGTATGCAACAAAATAGAACTCAAAACCTATGGATGTGAAGACCTTGTGCTCTGCTAATTCCAGCAATAAACACAGAAATTTTACAGTGACATGCTGAATGAGCTTTTCATCCCTGCATTTGTGCTGAGAGACTGAGTTGGACTCAGTTCAGGTAGCAGACCCGTTTTAGCGAAGCAATGCTTTGGGGCTTATATTAAAGGGCAAAATAAAACATAATGCTTCCCTATCTCCAGCTTCAGAAACGACACTTGCTGTGTTTTTCAACCTCCTTTTGAGGTTTGTATTGGCAGAACATCAGTCACTTTATTTCTACAGCACCACTCTTCATAGCTCTAAAAGTGTTTCATAGAAGCCAGTAACATCCTAATTTCGAGCACCAGCAGACAAATTATGTGTTCAGAAAACATGCCTCTGTTCTTTGTTTCAAAACCTAGTTGATCTAGTTTGTTTTAAAGTGGGGTGGGTTTGTTTTTTCTTGTTTTATTTGTTTGCTTTTTTAATCACTCCTTGTAAGCTGCATGGTGAATTTACAATTTATGTTCATGAACCAGCAAATGGTTAGTACATGCACATATATGCTGTTTGCTCTCTTCCTGTCCCTCATAAGAACAAGATAAATATGAATATTTTTACTGTGCATTCATACTCTGAATCCAATGTTTAGGTATTGAAATCAAGAGCTGAACACACTGAATGTGAGATACAGCTTCTTATTGATTTTTCTTTGCACTGTTTTATAAGTAACCCACTTGCACAATGCTCTTATTTAAATAAATTGTATAACTGAAGAATTTAAGCCCTATTCAATATAAATTACTCTAAATTCTGAAAAAAAAAGCCCTCCTCCTGACATTTTTTTTTCAGAGATGATTTGTATCTCAGTTGTAAAAACTAAGGCAGAATCAGTGGTTTCATATTCAACCCAGGGCACTCATCTTGGTGTATTTTTCTAACCTTGGGTCTGTCACAGTTTCCTATACAATTAGAAAACAAATTACATGTCTTAAAAATGTGGTTGAGAGGAACTAAGTGCCAGTGCCTGTATAGAAAACCTATGTATCTCTATGGGATTCTTTGAGGGAGGAAGAAATCTCCTTTCCAGTATAGCTTGGTGATCAGAATACTTCCTGAAGAAATGAAGGCAAACATCCTCGAAAGCCTCCCTTGGACTGGGTTTGAGCTGAGTTTCAGCTTCCACATCCCAAATGAGCTTATTTGCCTCTTGTATGAACAGAAAGGTTTTTCTGGCCTATGTGCTGCAGCTAGATTTTTTAATCTACCAGAAAAGCCTACATATATCATGTTGGACTAAAACACCAATGTAAAAAGAGTGAGTTAATCTTATGGAGTTATCTTCCTGGATTTTAGAGTCTCTTTTTAGTTATGTTTACATGTATAATCTAGGAGAGTGTATCCCTTAGTATTGGGCAATTAAATTCTGCTTGATTGTTCTGCCTCTAGTTCACACATTTTATGTTGCTTTACTGCACAGTGACCCAGATTCAGCAGCAGTGATGGAACATGCACTGGCCTCTGGCTGTTCCATAACATGGTTGGTAAAGCACACTTTTGGAAGTGAAATCTGTGGCCTCTATCACCCACATCTGCAGAGCTGAAAACAGTTTTAGCATGTCCTGGGACAACTTAGGATCTGTGGGCCTGTGCCACAGAGCTTTGAACCAATGCCAAAGATTATTCCTTGGTGGGAGAGCTACAAGTGACAGACCATGGAGACTGGGCAGTCAAAGGCAGCACAGTGAGGTGGTAAATATATCTGATGTGAGTGGCTACAGCATCATGCCTTGACCACTGGGCCAGCAGCAATTCCTCATGCCTTTGATGCTGACAGTTGTGATAAGCTATCGGGAGTTCGTTTTTTGGTGTGCTGTCTTAGACTGTGTTTCTTCTATCAATATATTACCAACTTGAATAATTTCAAAAGAAGTTTTCTGTTCTGTTTAACAAAGTAACTGAAAGGGAGAAAAGATCCATTGAAGGCTGAAAATGAGTAAGTGTAACATACAAAGAGTTTGTCACAGCAGCTATATCTCTATTTGCACTTCTGCTATCATTAACATATGCACTTAGAAACATGAAACAAACCTTAAAGCCTTTTTTTTTTCAGAGCCCTAAAGCTGATTAAATCAAATGCAGATGCAGAATTGGTGCAAAACAGATGCTGAAAAGCCATGTCAATATCCTAAAGGAATCCATTTCGTATCAGAAGGAAACTTAATTTCTACTATAAAGAATTTGATTATGTATTGTTATACCAAATGTGATTAATGTTTTGTGGTGATTAATCAACTGCAAAATATATAATTATGCCATCTGTATTTTTCCAGCTTCTTGTCACTTAAGAATTACACTGGGGAGTGGGAGGTGGGATAATGAGCACTGGTGGCATTTAGAGTGCTTAAAACTGCACTCTGAAAGCCTGAGGAATCCACTAACAAAAAGAACTGGCATTTATTCTAATAGCAAAACCTCTAAGCATATTAAGTAAGAACCCAGAAGACCCATTGGCTTGATAGCTACTTATGTGGAAGACCCAGTTATGGAGTTCAAACAGCCTGGGACCCATGAGGGCTTGCTCCAATTCAAAGGTAACCTATTAAGACCCCAGGAGAGTATTCAGAATTTGACTTTTGGTCCACCTCCTGCTGTCTGATTTATGAAACAGCCCTGACACTGATGCAAGGATCATCGACTGTCTTCTGGTTGCATGTAAAGTGAGGTATATTTGCAGTGACAGTTGAGAGCAAAGAACTCTAACTACTTACATATATATATATATTTTTTTTCCCCTAGGGAAGGCAATTGTTTAGGTTCAGATCTTAGGTAAGACACTTGGCCCACAAAATCATCTGTTAAACCGAAGAGATGCCTTTTCAAAATGTCATGCAGAATTAAGGTAAAAGAGGTAAAAATAAAGGTTCCTTTGGGAAGCTGGTCCCAACCACACTACAGATGAGTGATCTGTATCAGTCTTTTATCTGCTCTCAAATTAAAATACACCATTTGGGAGATTCATCCTTCATCTGTTTGGCGTTTGCAGAGGGAAGAAAATGTGAAGACTGTATCCAGAGTCTTATTAATTCTCACAAGCTTGCAATAAAAGCTTTCTGGTGATACTTTTTTTAATTTGGTTCGCTTGTTTTCTTTCTTATTTTTTGAATAATATAATGTTTTACATAAACATGGTCTAACAATGCTTCCCCTTTTTATCTATATCATTTAACACTGTTGAAAAGTAGCATACTGGAGCCTGCTGAAATCCAACAGAGCAAAGGCAGGTCCTGCACCTGGGGAGGAACAACCCCAGGCTCCAGCACAGGCTGGGGTGACCTGCTGGAGCAGCTCTGAGGGGAAGGGCCTGGGGGCCCTGGTGGACAACAGGGGGTCCATGAGCCAGCAGGGCCCTGGGGGCCGAGAAGGACAATGGGATCCTGGGGTACATTGGAAAGAGCATTCCCAGCAGGTCAGGGAGGGATCCTGCCCCTCTGCTCTGCCCTGTGAGGCACAACTGGACTGCTGTGTCCAGGTCTGGGCGCCTTGGGAGCTCCTGGAATTAGTCCAATGCAGAGCTATAAAATTCATCAAGGGTCTCTTTTGAGGGTCTTCTTTCCCAGAAGAAGAAAGTCTGAGGGAGCTGAGTCTTTACAGACTCGAGAGAAGACCAGTGGCAGGAGACCTCTTCAATGTGTATGCATATCTATAGGGGAGGGGTCCAAAAGGATGGACCAGGCTCTGCTCAGTGATGCCAATCCATAGGAGAAGAGGCAATGAGAAAAAACTAGTCCACAGGAAGTTCCACCTGAATATGAAGAAGAGTTTCTTTACTGTAGAGTTCATCCAGAGATGCCATGGAGTGTCCTTCCCTGGAGATATTCCAGAACCATCTGGACACAATCCTGCTCCAGGATTGAAGCAGGGGTCTGGGATGAGATGAGCCACTGTGGTCCTTTCCAACCTGAAACATTCTGTGGTTCTGTGATCTCCAAAGAAAGTGAAGACAAATGCAGGCCCATGTATATACTTTAATCATGATCATGGTGTAGTTTTGAATAAAAGATTCATGGGATAAGGTGGAAACTAAGTGTTAAGAACTTGAAATTGTGATCTAGTCAGTGCTTTCATTTTACACTCCTTGAGACATAAGACAGGGTTTATTAAACTTCAAAAATACTCATGGGTTTGCTTAAAAGTCTTAAAAAGGAGCTTTTACATACAGAGATACTCACTGGCATTTTAAACACTCACAATAGCTGTTAAAGTTCAGCCACAACTCCAGAAGACCATGGGCACCTCAAATATTGTGTCATATTTGCTAGTTCCTTTGTGGATTACTTGGATATCAAACAAATGACACTACATGCTTGTTTAGGTATTTGGCCCTTCCTATGTCTCTCACTATATGGATCTCTGTATCTATCAGCCTTTGAATTCTCCCTGTGAAAAGACACTTTTGTCCTCCTTCTTCTGTTCTGTTTCTCCCTTGCCTTTTTAATTTGTAACGTATCTATACACGGTCCATTCTTCCTGAACATTTAAGGGATTGTTTGAGGGCACTTGCAACCCCCCAAATAAAAAAAAAAAAAAAACAAAGTGATGTTACTGAAGCAAGAGTCTGGCAAAACTCATGAATCAGGGAGAAGTAAAGCCTGATAAAGGAAAATAAAGATTTTTCTTACATGAGCACATGCTTCGGTAATGAGCAATAACAGGGGAAAAAATAAACTACAGTAGAAGTTGCATGACACTTTGAGTTTGGTTGATATACACTTGGTTTTAAAGTTGCCTCAATGTGTCAGTCTTTTATTCATGGTTGGCAGATAGTGTGGATGCAACAGAAGTAGTATAATGGTTTGAAATATCAGTGCAATTATGTTTTAGGGTCAAGTACTTTTTTAACATCCTTTTTACTGAAAAAAAAAAAAGGAAGAAAAAAAAGAAAGAAAAAAAGAAAACAAAAACAAATGAAAAAAGAGAGCAGAGATGGCAAGAAACAGAATATAGAGAAAGCTCACTTCTAAAACTGATAATGAAAAGACAAAATATTTGGAATCATAGTACTCTGTATAATGTGAGAACACTAGGTAGTGGCAGTGCCTTATTTTGTGTCCACTACTGTAATTTTCTGCCTTCTGTGGGTCTTTGCAATTGCTGAACATTTTGAGCATCAGCAGAAGCAAGTACTGCCACCATGTCACCATCATCACCTTTTGTTCCTTCCTGAAGTACTTACAACTTCCTAGTTGCAACTATTTCTCTCAAGTTGTTGATACAGTTTGGATGAAACGCATGAAATTACAAGTGTGTGAGTGAGTGAAGTATTAAAGAGTGCATGTGTATGAATTATTAGATTAAAT
The DNA here is from genome assembly GCA_039654755.1 of Calcarius lapponicus. Classification (NCBI taxonomy): domain Eukaryota; kingdom Metazoa; phylum Chordata; class Aves; order Passeriformes; family Fringillidae; genus Calcarius; species Calcarius lapponicus. The sequence goes on from CM077481.1 coordinate 2,821,524, forward strand.
AATGTGAATTAACATAAGAACAGTAAATCTACACTAGGAAAGTAGTTACTGGAGTCTCCCTTTATAATTAAAGAAAATAGACTCCACAAAAGGACGATTCAGACCACTGGTGATTTTCCTGGAATTTGCACTCTAATTTTCACGTTAATAGAAACAAGGAACAATTGCATTGATTTCAGTGGTGATGAGACTTTTAATTTTTAATTTGCTGGTGGTGGTGAAGGACTATAGGTTCCAATATGCTCCCCTGTTCCAGCCATTCTTTCAAAATGAAATGCTCTAATTCTAAAGAATGGACAAAGCTCTGAAAATCATACTGCAGGGAAACCATCTACACTCTTCTGTGACTGGAAATGAAGGGGAAAAAAGCCTGATGACCCAATAGGTCATTCTCTTTGCTATTTTTTGTGATTTCCTGCCAATTCTGTCTCTGTAAGTCTTGATTAAATATTCAGAAAAATCATTACTTATACATAAAGCTATTCATTTAGAGGTGCTTCAGATAAAGCAGACTACAAACACTTCGTTAAAGGAAGGCAACATTCAAAAGATACCATATCTTTTAGTCCCAATTAGGCCAGATCATTAAGGAAATATATTGCAATTAAGTATACATCCACTGGATGGAACTTGTTGCCAGACAACAGGAACCTCTTAAGTGTAGGTTTGTTTTTTGGTTTTGGTTGTTGTTTTTTTTTTTCCTTATCAGGATTATTATCACAGTGTGAGATCATTATTTCAGATAGAATATAACCAAACTTTATTGAATTCTGAAAAAAACAAAAAGTCAATTTACCTAATTAAAAATTGTAAGTTCAAGCTTGCTCTTACAAATGAAAACAAATATGAAAACTATTTGGTGCAAAGGGATTCTTTTGTTTTAAATGGATACATATTCACAGTATATGAGCAGTATTAACTCCTAGAGTATTGTGGGGCAGTAGTTTTACTTCTCTCATGCACATTTTTCTAAGGATCTAAGAGGTCACCTCATTCTGACTCAAAGATTAACTAGTGATCTGCCATGAGTTTTCTTTATCTTCTTCAGAGACAGTTTCAAATGATTTCTTCAGTCCTCAATTGCATCTGGTCTGGCTCCATTTAGGAGACACATATGATCTTGGAAACTCTCATTTCAGCGCAAAATTACTGTCCTGGGTCTTATGCTTACAACTCTTATGACTTTCCTTTGATTTCTGCTACATCCAGCTCTTGCCCTATTCACAAACTCACAGTTTTCAACATAAGAAGCTGCTGCTTTGATTGAACCAATTTTCTAAATTACACAATTGGCAGCACTAGATGCATTTCAAGATCAAGAAGACCATTTCTAAGTAGTTAACTTTTCAGTCCCTTTGTTTTCTTCCATCATAATTCCAGTATTCTTTTTCCCTGTCCAGCCTGCATGTATAGTTACAAGTTATAGAAATCAGAAATTGGTCTAATTGTCTCTCATCCCTTTGAAATTTAATTGTTTTTCTTTCAAGGATCCCACCCTGAGCTTGAATATGACAGACTTTTTTTTTTTTTTTCTAGAATTCTGCCTCCTGCATTTGCTAACCACTACTTCCCACCAGGTGTTTTTTAACAGAAAACTCAATAGACTGTGGATTAGTTTAGGATTTCCTGTGAATTGGAATGAAACATGAACAAGGATATTCCTAAACTACCTTTTTCTTAAGATTCTGATAAAAAAAATGAGAGCTAGTATAATTTCGAAGGACGTAGCAGCTGGAGTGACATATGACATATTTTGTGTGAGAACTGCCCACTGATTATATCATTACAGGGATGATGCTGCTCTTTGCCCATACTGGGCTCAAATTAGGTTCAAAAGCAATCCCCTCACTAAAGAAAAAGTGAACTTATTCTCCCTGGTTTGCAGCAGTGCCTGTAAGGGTTTAATCCAATCCATGAGTGTTCTGGTCTGAGTTTGAATACATTTTCAGGAGGTAAATTTACCCTGAATGCAATGCAAAGAACCTTGATGTGTTGATGGTCACAGATCCACAGATGTTCTTATCCAGCTTGCCTCATAATGCACAGGAGATGGGTTAACACGTGAGAGAGAATTTCATCATGGAACATGCTTCACTCACAGATTGCAATACTAGACCCTAAACTGATATTTGACTCTTATTGTCTTCTTTTTATTTTGTCTTCATTTTTCCTTCCTGCTTTTTCTTGGTTTTTCGTGTTTGGTTTGTTGGTTTTTTTTTTTTTTAAGTTTGTTTCTTTGTGTTTTATGGGTGTTGCTATCATATGACTACACCACAAGAATGAGGACTAAGAAGTAAAATTGCGAGCTAAGTCTCTGGGAGAAAGGTACCTTTGTGTTGAGAACACTCACAGAAAGTTGTCATAAAATAGGACCCAAGACATTCTAAATAACTTGTTAATAAGTAATACCTTCCTTCTGGCAATTCCTTCAGCAACAGGGTATAAAGCATATCTTTCATTAGAGCTTAAAAAATATCAACACTTTGTAAACACAGAATTTTTTTTTCAGTTCTTATAATTTATTTTAAAAAACAAAGGAGAAGAAAATGCACCTCTCTGGTTCAACAACTCTTTAGACAAAGAACACCTTCCTTCCTTTTTTAAAATATTTGTTTAGGGAAGGGAAAAGTTAAACTACAAAACCCCTTGAAAACTAGTTTGTCACATTCACTCAGACAGCATCAATAGCAACAATTGAGTTTTCCTTCAGTTACATGCAGTAGTAGTGTATTCTTCAGCCTTTATCCTGAATTTCTGTGAAAGAACAATTAAATCCTGCTCTCTTTATTTCTCTTTCTCTTCTTTTTTCCTCTTCCCTCCACCATCAGTGATATAGAGCAGGGATAGTTCTTCCTGTGCAGATGCTGTCAAAGGATGATTTTTATATTTGCAGCCCACTGAACATTTTAGAGCCCTGACAACCACTCATCATATGCTCATGTCCCTCTTTCTCTGTCAGAATGGGCTGAAAATGAACCAGCTGTGGGAGATGGAAATAGAAACAATCTTTGTAAGTATTCATTCAGGTACACACTACCCACTTTTTTTGTGCAGTATAGAAAAATCCTTCTGTCTGTTCACAAAACAAAGTTTATAAGTTTCTTCCAAGAATGAGATAAAGCAAATAATTGTGTGAAAATGTATCCGTACTCTGTGGCTATCTGCAATTAATCCTCAATTTTTTGCATGTAGTTTGTCCTAGCTATAAAGTAACAGTGCCCTTGAGGCAAAGACTCCTGGAAATGATGTAAGGGAAAGAGAACCTGATGTCAGTCATGATTGACTAATCTACGTACCCTCATGACCCTTTTATAATCATATTCTTTGCTTTTAATTTAGCTGGTGGTTTTGATTGTAAGGGATATCCCAGCAATTATATAGTCAATGTTAACAGAACTCTGATTGTGATCTCACAGAATACTTTATTTCCCTCCATGTTTGTCATCCAAGAAGCAAAACCAATAATAAACATTCTAAGTGGACAATTAGTGTTGATATTAAATTACTAAGAAAGAGAATATTTGCATAATAATTGTTGATAATAATGTATGAAGTCTCTATGGACTGCAGTGTATTTAAATGAACTACTTATCCAGTAACTCTGAGTGGGATGGATTTAAAGTTTCTTCTAATGACCTTTAAATATTATGCTATGACCTGCTTGTTTTGATGTTTTGTTTGCTTATATGTATGCAGCGAGCTAATTTAATAACTAGACTTTCAGGAAATCATTTGGAGAAGTGAAGAAGGAATTTCTGATTGTGTACTCTTCACAATATAGAGAGGTCTTTTATGGAAATATCCTTTATCAGATCTTCCCTCTGTTGGTCCAGGTATTTTTGTATATTATTATTGGGATCCTGAGGAGCTGGAAGTAACTGGTGGGTAGAGTGGGCAGGGAATGCAGAGTCAAGCCTGTGTTAAATTAAAAACTGGCGATGCTTTCTGAGACTTAGGCCTCAACACTCAGGGGTAAGAGCGTTGGATCCAGGAGGTTCTTTTCAATTGCATGTGGAACAGTGGGGCAAACTGAAAGATGTTTTCACTGTGTTTGGAGCATATCAGCTTCAAGAAAGTCCTGGCCTGCTGGTCATACTTTACTGCTATGTGCAACCTGAGGTATTGAGTGCTTTTTCCTTTTTTAGGGAAAAAGCTTATATTTCCTGTTGCGGAACCTTTCATAAATCAGGCCGCCCATCCTCAGACTGGAAGTGGTTTTGGTGCAGCTGCCTAAGCTGCTGAGGGTCTCCCATCAATCTGCCCTATCTTTAAGTAAGAAATTAACAAAGCATATTTGTTTTAACAGCTTGAAATATTTCAAAGGTTTCCGTATTAGCCATTTATCGTACTTTAAAGTTATTTACTAATTTCCTCAGGATGCTTTAGTGTATTCTATGAGACCTAGATCTTAAGTAAGAGAGTTTTATGGGCCTGGATTCATTCAGATAAATCAACAAATTATGGAAGACAAGAAACTTCTTGTAGACAAAATCTAAACTCAAAGTGAGAACTTGGTTGTTCTGCTCTCATATTGCACCTTCCTGGACAGTTTACTATAATATAATTTAGTTTACAGTCTGATAATGTTACCTAAATCTTTACTGCATGGTATTTGCATGCAGCAGGGCAGCTAGGAAAGAATAATCCTATAAAGGCCCATCCTCACTACTCTATGACAAGAGCATCTTGTAATTCATCTCCTCTCAAAGTCATATGCACAATATAAGAATAAAAGAATATGTAAAAGGAAAGTCCCCGAAAATGAATTAAAAGTACAACTATTTCAGTAATTGTGACATTGAGTAAGAAATCTGTAGAAATCCAAATCTGTTTGAATATAAATTCATGAGCCCATGAAGGGGCAACTTTTGAATAAATTAGTCACGGTGAATAGTTTACCCAATTTTATTATAATCTGGAAGAGAAGAACGCAGTGTGATTTTTTTTTACCTGATTTTTAATGTCCTGAAGCATTTGTCATGTTGTTTACTTTGTAATCACCAGCTTTTTTACAGGCAAGCAATCTCCCAGTCTGAAAAAAAAACATACAATAGAGCAATGTGCTGCAGCCATATCCTGTCAATTTAGTCTCTGCAGCTTCAATGCCCTGTAAATACCTTAGGCAAACCATAGATCTGCTTCAGCAAGGACATGGAAATTCAGTCTGAATATGGGTTAGGCTGATGCCCAAAATTTAGTACATATTTATAAGCAAAGCTGTTCTTCAAGATTATTCACTATTCTGATTTTGACAGGGTCATCTCTAAAAATGAAGATATTACTCAGTTGCTTCATTACATATTTCTGTGCAGGTAGACAGACAGATAAAATTAACGATCTCAAGAGAAACTAAACCGAATTAGTATTAGTCCAGCTGAGCTATACAATTGAGGAAGGTCTCAAATTCTTTTAAATTTATCTATGTCCCAGGTTTTTTTTGTTTGTTTGTTTGTCTGTTTGTTTTTCCAAAAAAGTGAAGATATTGCAATATTAGGAAGAGCTGTTTGCAACAAGTCTCACAGTGGCTTATATTAAACTGGGAGCATTGCAGATGTTATTTAACGTGAATCCAGTGGCCACAAAGCATGACTCTTTCCTCAAAAAAAAAAAAATCTTATATTTCCTGACCTACAAATTATCAACAACAGGTACAGGCCTGTGTGTCCATGTTCTTGGTTTTTGAATAGGGCAAAACTCTATCACATCAGAATTCATCACTTATGCTTCAGGTTGAAAGTAAAAATAAAACAAAAAACAAAACAAAATACAAAACAAAATACAAAACAAAACAAAACAAAACAAAAAACCCAGAAACATGAAAATAATAGATAAAAGGACCAGCTGTGAGAGAGAGAAAAAATGCTTTTCAAGTGCATAATATTTTTTTAAAAACTTGTTAATGGATTCTCATTGCAAATCCTAAGGAAAGCAACCATTACAGTGTATGCATATAGCTTTTTTGGGGTTGTTTTTTTTTCCTCCTTAAAAGATAGATATATATGTGTGTGTAAAATTTAATATATATAAAAAGTATTTGTATAGGTTCATTGTTCATTAGAACCACCTGTCTTTCCTGGAAAAGCCAAAGGAAGAGAAAGAGGAAAGCTGTAAAGTCAGATGTGTTAAAAACCATAAATTTCTGGAAAGAATTGAGGAGTGGCCCATGGTTGCAATCCCTTAGGCTGTTCTTTCCCTGGAATGGGTTGCCTGTGGGCTGCAGCTCTGGTTCTAATGCAATTCTGTGAATTAAAGGATGGACAGAATTTTAACATAGAGCTTAACTTGGGAGGAGAGGAAAAAAGAATGATTGTTAGCTCTGAAGTGCTGTTGATAGATTTGCTCTGTAATTAAGTTAAAATCTTGTGATTCTGTCTAGATCCGAGATACTGTCTGGGAGCTTCAGCCTTTCTTCCTTCCTACCATACTGATGCCCATGGCTTTAAAGTTAAGTCAAAAATTGACAGTGGATGTCTGCAAGTGATAGTAATTGTACAAGATGCTATTACTTGTATTCTTAGGATAAGAGTCGGAAATAACATAGTTTTCCACAGTCATTGGTTTTGTTGGAATAAAAATTGCTCAGTCAAAATTTTATTTTTATGGTCTATGAGCTGTAAAGACCATTTAAGGTCAACTCTTCATACTGTATTAGGTAAACATTTAAGAGGTAAATACTTTTATCCAAGTTTGCTGCAAGCAAAGAAATAGACCATGAAAACTCAAGAGAATGGACTTGATGTTTTCATGCTATTATTTTTACTGAGCTAAAGCTTCGGTACTAGAGGTGTTCAGAGCCTCATATTTAACGTGCAAGCTTCAAAACATCACCAAAAGAAAATTACATTGACACAGCTATAAAATAGTATTATATAGTCTATGGATTGTATGTTCTGTCACTGTGGTACCAGAACCATTTCTGTTCTCACTAGTGTTCATGTCAGGGAGAATTGGGAACCATGATGGCTGAGGTCTGACCAAAGCTCTACCTCTCTTTTCCCATCTCACTGTACCCAATTCTATAGGCTAAAACTTCCATAAGCTGTTCCAGTGTTTGCACTAAGGACAGCCCAATCATAGTAAACATTTTATATGTTTGTCTGACTGTGAAGAGATAGTCCCAAACACCTTAACCATGGGAAATAAGGCTGTGTGCTTATGACAGTTCATTATTGCAGTGGAAGAAAGCGATGTGAAGAGCCTGTGGCGCACCCAAGCACTTTCATGTGGATTAGAATATTAGAAATAGATACTAGGAAACACTTTTTGTTATGTATGAAAATTTAAGCAGTTCTAACCATGCAGAAACTAGAAGTAAACAGTAAAAGAGAGTATGGTTTTTGTAGTGAATATTTACTGTTAAAAAACTACTGAACTCTCATCTTACACCATCAAGAATACTTCCTGTGAAGCCCTCTGTGTTATTGTTCAGAGAGGAATCAGGAAATATGGCATGGAAGAGGAGCGAGATGGAGGTTGGGGATGGTGAGAAATGGTTGAGATATTATGCTGGAAAGAACGTTTGTGACTTAAATTCTTCTGAGACTAAAGGAACTTCATGTTAGACAGACCCTGGAAACACCCTTCTCACTTAGAACATATGAATACATTTCTTCTGCTTACTTATATTTAAACATCCATAGGAAAATACTTGACTAGCACTTCCTACAACATATTCCCCTCTCCTAACTGCATGGCCAAACTGTTTGAAAACACATTCCCCTCATCCTGGATTCATGACTTGTTTTCTTTTCTGAAGAGCGACTTATTCTCAGACCCAAAATTGTTCCATCACTTTCCTTTCTCTTCAGTCCCTGTATCCTGGAGTTTGTTGGTAGGAAACTTGCAAGGCAAGCAGGAGATGAGGCATTGAATTTTTTGAAACAAAAAGGGGGATAAACCCAAAGCTCCTGCTTTTGTTTTGGCAAGTACTTCTTACTGAGTGCTCTTTCTAAAAGCTGATTTATTCTACTATCAGTGGCTGCATTTTGCTGTTAAAGAAGGCACGCATGGTTAACATGCAGAAATTACCAGAGGTGTGTAGGCCCGCACAGCTTTTGGAGTTACTAAAAGTTGAGTAGTTGTCCTACAAGCATATTTCCAGGATGAAATACAGGGAATATTCAGGATCATATTCTGGTCTCTTGGTAGACTGCTGGTACTTAAGAGAAATCCTGTTATCCTGGATCCATATTCTGAGAGTACTTTTACACAAGTTAATTATACTCATTCCTGCTTTTTCTCTCACAATGGCCAGTCCTCTTAACGCCTGAATGCCCCTAACTGTAAAGCAAGAATGTACTGTTCCCATCAGGCTCATAGGGCTGTGGGTCTGCTTAAAGCCTAACTTGAAAAAGAACATGATGATTCTCACACTTTTTTCCATACAAAATTATTAAATTTCAGCTTCCACTGCCATGATGCTTTAGCTACTTCCATGGCCTTTTGATGCAAATATGACAAGCAGCAACCAGAAAGTGCACTTCATGGGGTGCATAAGAAAATTAACACTAAGAGACTGAAAGTTTTGCTTTTGATGTTTAAATAATTTGTGGTGGTGACCTCAGCTGTGTTTTAATGAGTATTTTGCCCAATTAATTTCCTTAGATATTTTTGTATGCTTTAAAAATGCATGCTCAAATTTTGTTATTTTTTTCTTTTCTTTCTGAAGTCCCTGTTGTGTTTTCTACACTGTGAACTGCAAAAATGTTGCTGCAGTAAATTCCTTTTGTTTTGCCTTGTACAAATCGCAAAAGAGTAAATTATCTTCATTTTTCTTCCTTCTTTCCACTTAAATATGTACAAGACTTTTCAGAGGATGAATTGGGAGTGTAAATGGATGTTTTGTTTTACTGATGAGCAATTGTCATGCCCTTACATTAGACAGGGTTGAGAACTGAGAAAACTGATAAACAAACAGACAATATAGGCAATATTTAAACCACAGCATCTTGATTCTTGATTCCTTCTTTCTTGCACTATACACAGTAATGGACTCTGAAGGGGTCAAGGACCTTATTATCTCCAAAAACATTTGATGTTACTTTCTGAACTACTCCTTGGAAATAAAAAGGAGTTTTTTTTAGAAGGATGTGGACACTATTTCCATGGATTTTATGGGCTTTGTAAACCCAGGAAATTAATACCTTCATACCCCAGTATGGTCTTCAGATCATCTCTGAGACCCCTTTGCACTGTCTTACTCCACCTGGTGTTTTTAATGAATTCCTCAGAACCAGGGCTAAAAGGTTTTTTTTAGTGTCTGTAAAATACCCCAAGAGTCTAGAGTATTCAGGGAAAAAGAAATAGGAAAAATCCCTCTAGGGACTTTCAAGCTTGACTTGTGAAGTCAGTAGATTAAAATAACGAAATCAACTAAATAGGGCCTGGGGGAAAGCTGGCTAACCCTCTGAAAACATCCAAAATATTGTAAAATATGTGGTGTGAGAGCTATTACTCACAGGCCACAAAAGGAATAACAAGTGATAGAATGAGACTAAGAAACAGAACATTTCCACTTGATAAAGTCTATTTATCCTGTGCAGAAATCTTCTAATGCAAGGAGCTATTTTGACTCATTTATAGGTGGCTAAACTACATTAATAAACAAGCTGTAAATCTCTTAATTTCCTGAGTTAGAAGGGGAACTGGCAAGATCTCCTAGTGGAACAGGTATTTTACCTCTCCAGTGCCTATGATTCTATCACACACGGTTCCTTTCAATTATCAAAGAATCACGTGCTCATTTCAGCAACATGACTCCCATTAATGTCAAAGGGAGACTCAAGATTAAAAACCCCAGGCATCACTTTAAAAATGCAGAAATTAAAATGATGTATCATTTCTCCACTAGAGAAACCAATTCCCCAAATATGAGACCCCCTTGCATTTTTCTTCTACCCCCTTGCATTTTTCTTCTACCCTTGCTTATCCTCAGCACCCAAAAATAAATACCAAGTCCAGATTGCAATTAACCAAGAGCTTCTGAAGGTGAAAAAGAGAAAAGCAGAGACTTTTTTTAGCCATTAAAGAAATTAAAGACTTTGCTTTTCCAGGGAGAGCGTGATTTAAGGGCTAATCAGCACCATGGTCCTACACATTATCTAAGAAATTGAAAATTACTGGCTACTAAACCCAGCTCTCAGAAACTCCAGGGGGATTCTCTGCAAGGCCTCTGATAACTTTTGAGTCTAGGCTTGAATGCTGTTCTCATCTTAATTAGAAATTCATCGTGTGTGTGTTCGTATATGTGTTTGCATTTGTATATATGTTTATTGCTGTGTGTGCACATACTTGCACACATATTTTGTCTCCATATGGATGCACACACATTACAGAATATATAACTCTTCACTCTAATTGCTTGTTTTTTCCCCCTGTCATGTTTAGCAGATTATGCTCTCTACGCTCTATTTTCCCTTCCCTGTATTGGCAAAGACTTACAAATGCCCTATTTGCTTTCTTTTATCTCATTACATTATTCAGTGGTTTTCTGTACACATACACACTCACAAACATCAGCAAATAACTTGCTTTCAAAGACTCTTAAGAAAAGCAAGTGTATTTGTTAAAGAAAGAAGTTTAAGGCTGACTCAAAGCATAAGCAGAGCATTTGCTCAGGGCAAAAGATTAACAAAGATACTGAAATTACTACAGTCCTGTGGTTTTGTTAACAGCAGAAGTCACCAGAATCTTCACACTTACAACTGCCAACTAAGAAAGTTAAGGTGGTAGCTAAGGTAGAAGGAGTATTTGAAGAGCAGCACAGTGCCAGGATTGGTCATCAGCTTGGTGTTGCCTGCCTGGGTTCTGAATAATCCCCTGGAATGCCCCATCCTCTCCTGGGAATACCGCTACAAACGTGAAATGTATTTTTCAAATAGATGAACAACAGGAATTCTAGGAGAAAAGGTGGGGCTGCTGCTGACTGGAATGGGGACCTTTGGAACAGAGCTTGAGATACTGAACCCCTTCTTTCCTTTCATCTTTGCTGTCCAGGCTGCTCTCATGGAACTGTGGCAATCAAACGCTGGAAAATGTTTGCAAAGGTCTTGTAGGCTCTTTCTCCTTTAATAACATTCAAAGTTTGTGTAAACAGGGTCCTCACTAGCTTAACCTAACCCTTCTCTGAGTGAAAGATGTTTTCCAGCAATCTCTATAGTCTAAAGTACTCCATGATTCTTTGATTTGTTAGAAATGGGAGAAAATAAATGTTTATGGATCTGCAAGCAGATGGAGCTGAAAATAAACAGAGAAATTGTCAGCTTAAATGTGCCCAGCACTGTTTTCTGGTACTGAGGCCAACTGGCACAGAAAAGGCTATGTCCATATTATTAAATGCATTTCACCTTCAAAAGAAGGTGGATGTGTGTAAACGGGTCCCTGGCTTGTGCTAAACACAAAACACATCCGAAAACTGGGCTATCTCAACTCAGATGATTCAAAAGGGTGTTGGGGACCACAGCTACAATTTACCTTCACAACCAACTGATTTCTGGAACTCAAAAATATTCCCCATAACTATATAATTTATTAGAACTGGTGTAGCTATGACATCAGAGATTTTTTTTCTTCCCACAGTAAACATGGAGAAATATTTATATTCCTGAGAACTATTGTGGGTAAGGTATCTGGAATGTTCATCTTTCTAGCACTGTTTTGCTAATTTGCCTGTTTCATTTTGGCTTTTGTTCTTTAAAAAAGCCTACCTAGAAAGTGTTAAGTTCTTTTTGTTTATTTTTCATACTGAAAGTTATGACCCATGGCTGTGTGACAGTCCATGTGTATGGTGCTCTTAAAGACATAGGTAAGATCATGTTTCTATATAGCCTTGTTGTAGTTTATTAGTGAAAATCCTTGAATATGGGGGAGGGTGATTCTGGAAAAACAAAAGAAAATTCTATGTGAGAGATGAAAGAGAGGGATGAGATTTTGAAACTAGGCAAAGAACTATATATTTTGCATATAGTTCATATTGAGAGAGGTTCACTTTTAAACAGTTGCACTGTTTGTTTTTTTCTTCACACCTTAAGTCTATTTTCATAGTTCCTTAAAATACTTTCTTGCGTTATTAGTTTTGGATTTTCTTTTCATTTTGATTTTTGATATTTTTTGTTTGTTTGGATATTTATTTCTTTCAAATGAATAATTTTTGGGGACTCTGTGGGTCGTTTTATCTGGTTGGTTTGCTTGTTTGTTTTCAGCTCACCAAATCTCAAACAGAAATATTTTTTATAAATATGTTATGTCTGGTTAATGTGTGTGGGTTTTACATTCTTACTTTGTCTTTCAACGAAGCCTTGAAGATCAGATGAAAAGGAGAAAAATTTGGGCAACTGGTGGGAAATAAGTGGAAAATTATGAAAAATTTTAAATTTGCTCACCTTCAACTTTAGATATTTCTCTCTCTTCTGGTACAGTGTTATTTATTTATATAATAATATTTATTCACATCTTATTTTAACAAACAGCATTTATAAGCAGAATGTCCATAAGAAAATGGGCACAATGAGCTTTTTGATATAAGGCAGGGACGTACAAAGAATTCCTAACTGAATGTAAGTTATTATTCTAATTAAAGTCAGTGATGGGTAAAAGTGTTGCACTGACAATTCAGATCGTGAATGATTTGGTTCATCACCAAAATATTTCTTTCTCATCCTCTGCTTCAGCAATTTACTTCAGTGGAGGGCAAGTTCAGGCTACTCAACTCTTCTCCAGAGGAGCTTACCTGTTCTGGCCTGGACTGAAGTCCACTGAAGAGCTTTTTTTGTCTGCCAAAAAGGCATCATTGCTATTGATCTGTGCTGGGTTTGTACAAGTGACCTCGGGGTGACTGTCTGTGCGAGCTCTCACTCGAGAGAGCTTCACTTTCAACAAGCGGTCTTTTCATATTGATATTAAAGCAGGTTACCTTGTGAATGAACAGAACATGAAATAAAGAATAACTGTTAGGAAAAAAAAAAAAAGAAAATTAAAAAAAAACCAAAACGCAGTTTTTTTTGTTGTTTGATTGGATCTGTTTTTTTCCCAAGGACATGTCCATTTTCACTCAAATTACACCCATATAAGAGGCGTATTGCTCCAAAAGTTCCAACAGAATTTCTTTTGATCCACCTCCTCTGTGACAATCAGAGTTTCCCTTCTAGATTGCTAAGTTAACAGAAATTGACTGGAAAATCTTCATGCTGCCTTTCCCAATGCTGAAGTATAGATGCTAAAACATATAGAATATTAAACATAAAAGGGATTTTCTAAGTGGACTACACACACACACCACAGTTGGATCAATTCACTGATCCACAGGGCACAAATTCCATCAGAAAAATAAAAGAAAAAAAGGGAAGAAATTCCATACATCCTAATGCCAGCATCATTAATGTGGGGAAACAATAAATCCACTCCTGGACATTCTTCATTTGGGGATGGTAAAGTTCTGGTTTTATTTTTTTTTCCAGAAAGACAGAGCTGAGAAAGATACATTTATTACACCCTTGAAGGAAAAATCATTCAACAGAAAATATAGGTAGAATAGCTGAAGAACAAATAAAGTAGATTCTTAATATTTTTTTTTCTTTCCTCCTAATGAGCAGATTGTTTATTTTTATCCCTTTCTTAAAGGCATAAAAGGAACAATATAAATCCCTAGAACCAAAAAATCAGAACCAGACAAACTGAGAAATTAAAATTTCACACAAACTGTGTATCAGACTTTGACAACATTATACAGACTCTAGACAGGCAACCTGGGTAGGTTCACAACCTCCCCTTCACAAATTTGAACTGCCACTAAAATAAGCAAATATTAAAGTGCCATAACAATGACTTTATGAAAGGAATTGCACAGGTACAGACAGTCATAACCCCATCTCATTGGGAATGACAGTTTCTATATTTCAGAAATAGAAGATGCAATGCTGAAGTGACGCCTGGGTATTCCAACCAACAGAAATAACATTGGATGGGAAATGAGTCTTGAGGATAGGTGGTGAGTTATCCACGATGTGATGCTTAAAAGTTCTCAAGTATACAGCCTGCATTTCCTTAGCCTGCTCTGGAGATGCTTTAAAAAAGCAAAAGCAGCTGACGGCCCAGTCCTTCCTCTCCTTCTGTCCATCCACAATCTGTACTGGATGTGTGATGGCTGAATTTACATGCTGGATTTCCTTGTGGAATATTACAAAAAAACTGTTTTATCTCCAAGATAACATGACGTTTTTAAGACAAAGCAACATTGTACATGTAAGCCTGCAGCTCCTTCAAGGAACCATAGTAAATATTTAATATTGTGTATGTGTACAATGTTGGATAGCAAAACATCATATCATACCGAGCCCAAAAGGTGTCTTTGGTGTCTTTTTATATAGGGCACCCATCTGGACTAAGTCTAGTCTCCTGTTTTTTCAACAAATATGACAAACTGCTGTGCTGGATGGTAAGCCAAAGGTACTTTTAGTAGTAGTTTTCAAGACTAATAGCAATCAAGAAGGCACGTACTTTACAGTACTGAGCACACTACTTGATTATTCCAGGGCTTGTCAAAATAATTCTCTAGACGAAAACAGTAAATATCCAGGCTGCAGAAAATCAGGAAAAGAAATATTTGCCTTAAGAAAGTAAAGTTTTGGTCCGGATTTGAGTTCCTTGATGGATGCTAGACAAAAGTTCCAAAAATTCATGCCTGCAAAAAGTAGAATGAATGAATGAATGAATGAATGAATGAATGAATGAATGAATGAATGAATGAAATTTATTAAATTAACTCCACAGGGCGGGAAATAAAAGAGTCGTCTGAAGGAACAATATGTTATGGTAAATAGTCCGTCATTCCTATATCCAAATTAATGAACCCAAGGTTAAGATCAAGGGCTTGGTCCTAATTTACACAGCACCACAGAATTGGTCTAAACTAGTACAGATACTGTCTTCAGCTGTGCTCGTGTAACATAATAAAATCTGGGCAGATGGAGACATCCTGGTTAGACAAGAGTCTGAGACCAAAGTGCCCTGACAGTTGCCAAAGGGATCTGAAAAGAACACAAGATTTCCATCTTTTGGGGCACAAAATGAGTTTTCTAATTTCAGCATTTACCCTGCCCTCCTGAAAGATACCAGACACTAGCACAAGTCCCATGTTTTGTTCTACCAACATAAATAATGCACTTTTTTTTTTCCCCTTCCTACACAGATATATGTGTAAGATTACCACAGGCTGTCTGCTTAGGCATTGGGAAACAGACACAGAAAGATGGGTATGCAGCTAAGCATTCCATTTCTATCATTCCTTCATTTCAAGGCTTGTTTTGTTGGATGAAAATATGGCAGATGGCAAAGGAACTGAGAAACAAGCAATCTCTAAACAAGCAATCTCTAAAGATGGAAGCAAAATGAAGGAGCAGTGGGAAATCAAAGGCTGTCATATGAGTCAGGTAATGAGAATAATCCAAGGTTATTATTCCTTCTGCTTCTCTAAAAACTTCCGCCAAATATTAGAGTGATTATTTATAATTTTCATTATATTGATGGTATGGCTGAAATCAAAGTCTTTTTCTGCTGAGTACTTTTGAGCAAATAGGTCAGATTCATGTTTCTCAGTTTTGAAAGTCTGAAGTCATCCGACCTATTTTAACAAACCATTTTAGGATGAAATGAGCAGCCCTGAGGAGTAAGAAAAAGTACTTATATCTCTCCTATACTTATAAAAGGAGTTTGGAATGACTAGTTCATACTGAAATGTCTAACTTAGGAGTCTTAACCTAAGTGAGATGAATTCTTCCTATCCTTTCCAACTAAGTTTATCACTCTGAAAAACAGGCACCTCATCTAAGATGGTTGTCTAGATTCTCTCTTACAGAAAATGGAAAAAAATAAGTATCTCTTGAGGGAAATGCTTTCCACATTATTTGGACATCTTTCTTTTGGGAAGATGACTCCTGCTCCAGAAGGGAAGCTGGCTGACCAGGGGCCTTCTCACTTGCAGGGGAAGGGAGTGACATAGATCAGTGCCTTTCTGAAAACATTGTCTTTTGAAAAGACATTATAATTATATATATAAAATAACAAAGTCAAGGATGTTTACTGTTGCCTTGGTTAAGGATGGATTTCACTCTAATGGCTGGTTATAAGACAGATAGGGAAACATAAAGTAAGAGTGAAAGAACAATAAAAATGAGTGAGAGAGAAAATATAAGAAATAACTTCTGCAAGCCCCATGAGAAATAAACACATTTACAACTACTTTATGCACAGTTAAATTGAGATACAAATAAGTTTAGTTCCAAACAGTAAGCCAGAGCAAGAGACTTAATATCAGGGAAATAGTTCCCAGAAAATGGGAAACAACTGCAGGCTAGCTTTGGAGAGAACTCTGTCTTGTAAGAGATACTGGACACAGGAATGGGTACTGAACAAAAAATGTCTGAATGTGAAAATAGGAAAAAAAAATATCACGCACAATAAGATTCCTGGCTGATTGAAATCAGCAAATGGATTCTTCATTTAACTATCCAAGGAAACATGAATTATAGCCCTCAACCTGATCCAGCTTTCATTTAATTCACTTTAGTATATATATATTTTAATTTTTTTTAAATTATTTTTTTAGTTTAGATAGTTGAGAATTGAATTATATATATATATTTTTTTTTTTTTTTGTAGTCCCCACGACTTCCCCTTTTTCAAATCACTCTAGCAAGCTGCTCACTAACATCCAAACAAAATAGCTGTTGCTCCATTTTCATGGTGAGTCTTGTAAGGCTTTTTGGAGTTAAGAACTAAAAAATTTGGGTAAACATGGTACTGACTTTGCTTTTGCTAGAGCACGAAAGGGTGAGATGTGTTGCAGTTTCTACACACATGCATACATGGGCTAGCTACCTCTTCTTTTTTTTTAGAATTCAAACAAGTGATGTCATGAGAGAAAGATATGACTTGAAGAAGCAAGATGCGCCCCATAGACATTTTAGATACTGCAATACAAGTGAAAAGCCAGTCTGGTGGATGGCAGTCTCCTAAAAAATATCTACACTTGCACTTATGAATGCACACACACAGTGCCAGCCACCAACAAAGAGGAGGCATGGCTCTGTTGCAGTTCTTCTTAGATTAAAAAAAAAACAAAACAACAAAACCTCTTGAAACGGTTTTATATTTGTGTCTTCCACATTGAATCTGCTGAAATGAATTAAGCTGTAATGCCGTGAAGTAACTGACACTCCTATCACTCAATTTTGGTAATAATTTGACAAATCTCCTATAAAATATAGCTACGGCCCAAAAAGTGTTGTTGGCTTAAAAAATCTCTAATATTTTCTCTCTATTTTTTTCTTCCTTTATTAAGTAAGTATATATTTAAGCATGTGGAATTTTTTACTCCTATGTTTTGTGGGATTTGACTAATAATGGCTTGCTTATTATGATCACAGAACATTTATCTGTACTATGATGTACCAGTCAATAAATAAAACTGACTGTTTTTTTGGTTGTATTTTTTCTGCCTAATGTAATCATTTTAATCCAAGAGCTGGGTCTCATTAAGAAACAGGGAAAAATACCACAAACCCACCGCCCTCCAAGTACTACAAACTTGGAATAAAATGCAGAGAGTTGGAAACAGGCTGTCAGCAGTCAGTGCAGTGTTTGTCTAGAGGAGAAGGTAAGGTCAGCTCTGTAGACTTCTTGGAACAGATCTACCATCAGTGTAAACTGATACAGCTCCACCAAAGTCAACTTGCACCAAATAAATATTCCTTCTTTATTTTTGCATTATCTATCTTTGCACTGCAGTGCAAAACAGCAGGAGTCACCTTAGAGAGGCTTTTGTGTATTTTCAGCTCACTACCAAGTGCCTTTGGAGGTCTGAAAGGACAGCCCACTACCACAGGTCATTTGTGCTTCTTTCTGTATCAGCAATAAATTTCAACGCACAATTCTTTGCTGTGCACACAAATAATCAGAAAAAAAAGGGAGAGAGCAATTTTCCTTTCTCTGCTGTGTAAGGTAATATTCCTGAGATCAAGGCCTCTGGAGTTGGTTGGAAAAAGAAAGGAAAGGTCTTCCAAGTCTTTCCAAGTCTAACTGCTGTGCTAGGACATAATATGGACAGATAAAACCGAACACTTTCTTGGAGCTATTTCCAACATAAGTAGTTGTATACTTAAAGAAATTTTCACCTAATATTTATCCTTTCCTTTTTTCCTTATGTCTAACAGAACCAAGTTTGTTTTACTTAGCAATTAATAGGTTATTACACAGTTAAAGAGTAGGACACCTTCTCCCCCTTATTCTTATCCCTCCTTCCTATTTCCCTTTTATCCTCTTCAGCTTTCAATTTCTTTTTTTTTTTTTTCTTGCTTTCCACTGTTTCTTTAATATATTCTTTTCAAACTAATTTGCCCTTCCCCTCTAAACCTGGATTTTTAAAATAATTACTGGACAGCAACACTTACATTACAGCAAGCTGTCCTTGAATCTTTTATGTTGCTCCTAAAACTCTACATCACACTCTGGCTTCCCAAAAGCAGCTTGTGGAAAAAGGAATAGTTTTAAAATAAGCTATATATCTACAAGGAATCAACATGTACCAATGTATTGCATTGGTAATTCCTTTTTTTTTTAATATAAAAGTAGAAACAAGTATATTTGTTTTAAGTAGTTCTCTACTTTTTTTAAGAACTGTGGTGAAAAATGTTCTTTCTCTGAGAAAAGTTGAAGGCCAAATCTTGGAATACAGGCTGGTTTCTCAAATATATCATCTCTGGTCAAGAGATAAGAGATTATATGGATAATTAAGAACATGCACAGGCAAATTGATTAGACTTTCATGGCTGTTTTTAGCAACACTATTTTGAGTAGCCTAAAAACTACTGTATAAAGAACAGACTTTGTCCCAGCCATGAACAAAGAATAAGAAGGGAGTTACTTAAGTCCCTCTGAACAATGAACACAGCCTAGGCAGATTAGAAGATGAGATCATAAACCAGTTTAAACCCCTGTAGGTAGAAATGGAAGATACCCAACAAAAGAAAGCAGCATTTCATAAAATATTGCAAAATCAAGTAGATTGCATTTTGTTGTACACACTGTGTTACAGACACAGAATGTCTTAAGGATGAAAGTGTAAGATAATTTTTCCATACTGTCCCAAGGACATCTGAATTTTGAGGGCATAAACCTCAGATGTGACTTAAGTATCATTAGTGACCCATTAATTCTTTTATCCTAGTTGTAAATTAAAAGCAAACTCGGACCCAGAACTGCTTTCCTACTTTTGAGATAGTAGGAAAATTTCCCAATGAATGCACTTGATGATTTCAGGATACCTTTGGGAGTATTTAAAGTTTTGATACTCTTATTTTGATAAGTATTATTTTGTTAGACTATATTTGACAGATTTCGCAATGATTTGCAAGACATTGATCTCATCTCTAAATCTCTGGTGTTTACCCCCAGGTAAATCCACTAATATTTGCAAATCAAAGTGTAAGCAAAAGATGGAAGATAATGCTTTGAAAAGGGACTGGAAAGAAGAGAGAAATGCCAAATTTTACTGCATAAACTTGCAGTCTACTTGTTATCTTTTATCTATATGAGCTATTTCAAATCTATCTTTAAAATCAAGAATCTGAGTTGATTTACTTCCAGCTATATTATCCCTGGAGAGAGAGTGCCTTCAAAGGGATCATATCATGGCATATGGTGACCTAAAGAGTATTTGTGCATCACTGTGTCTTTATTTTGTTTTCTACATCCTCAATCTACATTTAACTGTCCCTCAATTCACCTTGAGTGAAAAACAAAGTCCACCCTTCTTCAAAATGAAGTGAGAAATGTGATCAAATAACCCTTTAAATAAAAACAGGTCTTGTTCACTTATGAAAAAATAAATTGATGAAAACTTCCAACAATCTTTCTAGCAATTTTTTTTTTGTTTAAATACACATGTAAATTAATAAATATAACAAGTCATAGGTCCAGTAGCAAAGTCAGTGCAATGTTTGTCTACAGGAGAAGGTAAGGTCAGCTCTGTAGGCTTCTTGGAACAGATCTTTGCCTTCCTGGTGTCACCAGATTAAGTCTTTTTAAGGGATAAAATGTAGATCCGAGTGTCAGAAAATGCATGTTATAATATCACTCTTCAGCTGTACATTCCACATGCCATAGTTACCATATGAGCATGCTGCTTCCTATTTTGACCACAGAACAAACAACAAGCAGTGACAGTCATGTTACTCCACTCCCAAGACTGGAATTCTACATTGTTGTGCCGACCAAATGTTTTGCAATAAGCTTCTTTTTACAGAACCACAGAAAGGGCTGGTTTGGAGGAGACCTTAAAGAACATCTCATTCCAACCTCCCTGTCATGGGCAGGTCCCCCTTCTGAGAGATCAAGCTGCTCAGGGTTCTATCCAATTTGTTCTTGAACAATTCCAGGGATGGGGCATCCACAGCTTCTCTGGGCAACTTGTGCATCACCATCCTCACAGAAAAGAATTTTTTCCTAATGTTCAATCGAATTGACTATTTTTCAGCTTGTAGCAATTCTCCCATGCTCTGTCATTCCTGGCTCTTGTAAAAATCTCTCTCCGTCTTTCTTGTAGTCTCGGTTCAGGTACATGGAGGAGCTATCTATGAATCTCTGTCTCAAAGAATTCTTTAATAATTGCAGTTTTAAATAAAGCCTTCATGAATTTTTCAGGCAGGAAAATCACTTTTCCAGGTGCTCACAGCTGGACTATAGTTTCATTATTATTAACTCACCTTTTTTTTTTTTTTTTTTTACACATATCAACTGTTATTTCTGTCAAATTCTATTTAGATTTCCAAATTAGAATTTATACCCCAAATTTCTGGGAAAAAAAAAAAGTTTCTATCATCAAGAAAGTGCTACCTTTTCCAATTATGTTAAAAAGTTTATTAAGAGAGATTGTTTTGTCTTACAAAAATTCATTAATTTACAAATGTGACTATCACTGATATTGCAGTATCACTATTATTGCCATATCTTTCTCAATGTTACAGCTCAACATTCTTCTTTTCAACCTATCTGCAGCATTCCTATATGCTTTTAAATATTTAGTTCCTTTCTCCAAAGGGTTTACAGACTGAAGTCATCCCTGTTTACTTTATCACTTTATATATGTTAGATATAAATGTTTCCTTTTTTGTTTGTTTGGTTTGGGGTTTTTTTCTGTTGTTTGGTTGGTTTTGTTTTTGTGGGTTTTTTTTTCTTTGTTTTTTTTTGGTTTTGGTTTTAATCTAAGGATGAGAGAAAGTATATATATTTATATTTCTTTGATATAAGAATATATACCAAATAGAAAGGAAGGCAGGACCCCAAATAAAAAAAAATCCACTCTGTACATTTTATGGTTCCATAAATTCTATCTGTTTGACAAAGCCATTTAGTCTTTATCAGACTGAAAACTCCAAATGCTGCATTTGGAAACTATGACCATGAAAATTTGTCAAATCTTTACTGGATTCTTTCAGGTCACACTATTAACAGACTTGGGCCTGGGTTCCTCAAATATATATAGAAATGCACTCAGAAGATGAAATTTTTTGCAGTTAAACACCTTCAATCACCACACAGGATTTATCATGCCCTACTATCATGTCTCTTGCTGCCATCAAGAAAGGAATGGGTGGAGAAAGAGATTTCATTATGGTTAGTTTATCTCCACAGGCAGGATGCTTCTGAGAACAGAAGAGAAAATGTGCTCCATCTCAGTAGTGGCCTGATAAAATCCTTGTCATCTGCAGTTTTCCTTTCAGAACTTTTTCTTATTTCTGAACATTTCATCTAAATCATCACTCCTTGGGCAGTCCTGTGTGAATCATAATCTGTTCTGATACCACTATCAGTGGAAATGGTGCTGTCAACATTTATGTCAATACTGAGGTTGTAATTTCTTGACAGTAATGTTCCTCACTTGATATAGCACTCTGCTCAACCTGGGGGAAGCTCCTGCTTGGTGCTCCCTCACTTGGAATCCTTTGCTACCCAGGCACATGGCAGGCTGAGAAGACACAGTGCTGTCCATGCCATATTTATTTACTGTGATAACAGCTCTTAAGCTTGTTTGGAAGAACAGGGATACTCCCAAAAGTGCAAGAGGGTAAAATGCACTCAGACTAGGAATGGTTTGGGAGGAGGAGAGAGGGATGGGATTGCTCTGTCAACAAATTTATAGGCAAATATGCATTTCAAGTTCAGTTTGTAGAAGTCATCCCTGTGTGTTCCATAAGTAGCAGATAATTTCCGTATGTTTTAGAGCCAATTAAAATATTCTATAACAAAACAAACACAAGCCCAAACACAAAAAATAACTTTCTCCAAAATTATGGCTCAAGAATACTGACCATAAGTTATTTTCTAATCTTTGAAATGTTTTTTTCCCCTGAAAGTGCAGGAACAGGAAAATCATATGTATACTCTCCAGTTTCACATAAAGTTTTAATATAAATTAACTATGAAAACTCAGATATGAAACACAGAGTCATAAAAATGAAGAAGGTCAAGAGAATGGAGACATTTTCTTATCAGTCTAGAAATGTTAGTTTGTTGAGGCTCTCAAAATGAAAGGGATACAACAGAGGATTTGATTGCTGTCTAAAATAACATAAGGGAAGTTCTAATGGTAACATGAGAGCAGGAAAAGGCCTATTATAGCTAACAGGCAATGTTTGCAAAAGACAAAATGGGTATGAAGTGCTGAAAATAAATTTAAACTAGGAAGTTGAAGAGCATTCTCACTCATTAGAGAAACTATGTTCTGTACAAATCTACCAACCAGAGACCTGGGAGGAAAAAAATCTGATCTTTTTTAAAATGGAAAGTGAAAGAGCTCATTCTGCATGCTACTTGCCATAGCAGAGCATTTTTAGGACCCCACCTCTCCTCCCAGTTCTAACATTGTTTGAAAAATGAGGAAATTCTCTGGTTTGTTTAATAGTCTGTGTTTTGAAAATCATATTTGCCATAACAAGTAAATTGAATATACAGTTAAGTCACAAAACACTTCTTCAAATGGTTTAGTATTGCTGTAGGTGGCATGAACTTCTGGCCTGCTACAAGAATAAATCAAACACAGATCTAAAGGCAAAAGAGATGTGACTCCAGAGGCAGAATATATTCTGTAGCAGGTAATATTCAGTAATTTTCATTGACTGGTTCATTTAGAAGTCTGTTTTTGGTTTTTTTTTTTTTTTTAATTAAGCAAAATCAGAGTAAAGGGAATAAACATTTTTTACACTGTGCTGAGCAATAACGTTATGTAAGGAATATTGGAAGAAAATTGTACAAATTATGAAACAGTCTGCATAATAGCTAAAAGTAAAACTTCTTTACTTCATCTGAACTCACCCTTTCTCCAAGCAAATAACATTCCTCTACTCGGTGTACATAAATTCTAAAAGACAGCTGTTTAAATCTGCAAATAATCCCCAGATTGTCTTCATATCTTGGAAGTTTATTACTAGTTTATTAGTCTCCACTTTTGAGGGTCAAATTGGAGTCCCTACTTGAGGACTAGAACATTCAACCTGAAAGACATATAACCAATATTGGAAGTGTCACCAGTCCTCAGCTTCAGGAAGAGCTGCTCTCATGCACGTATCATCAAATCTTGAAACACTTCCTAACTGAAACTCTAAAAGGGTGGCAAAATTTTCCAGATGATTTTATGTATTATGCATCTCCTTTGAATACAAATACATCACAGAAAAAACCCCAACCAAACAAAAAACAAAACAAAAAAACCTCAAACAAACAAAACCCACAAAACACAAAACACAAGCACTACATAGTAAACATTAACAAGCAACTAATGTATTACATAATCTTAATTTAGTTTGGATAATTACAGGTACTCATTTACCTCCCCATCCCTCTATTTAAAATGTTGCTGCAAGTTTCACATGGATAAAGTGCCCACCCATTTTGTCTTGGATCATCAGTTCATGTCAGGCCACCAGTTTATTCCATAGTTGTCCATCAGTATTAGGGAGCTCTCTGCTACAATAATCCTAAAGGCAAATCTGCTCCAAACTTTGGCTTCTCTTAGACACATCTTCTCCTCTCTCTGAGAATTTATATTCTCTGGGGATACTGCATACAGCTTTGCAGTACTGTGCTCCTCATACAGGGCACAGTACGATGTGCTAAATTCTTCAGTTCCCTGGCTCGCCTTGCCCTGTCTCTCAGGAGAATCAGCACCAGTTTACCAATGACTGCAAGCTGTATCTTAGATATTATTTTTACCAGCTGTCTGTATTTTAATATTGCCTCAGAATGATGATAGTATTTTCAGCATTTGGCCACATTGTTCCAGTCTAATATGCCTACTTATCTACATTACTGGGATTACACAGCAGGTGGCTACATCGTCGACGAAGAATCAAGTTCAAATTGTTGTAAATATGTCTGAAAAGCTTTGTAAATTCTGAAGAGCTTTGGATGTGATAATGTTACAGCTCCAGGTACTTTCCCCTTCTATGGTGCTTTTAACACTTTTTGTAACTCAATGTTCTTAATTTTGGTATTTTTGGGGGTTATTGCTTGGCAGAACGGGGAGGGGGGGTGTGTATAAAATGGCATCCTAGAGAAAAAGGGGGTTTGCAATTGTGATTCCTATATTTATATTTCCCCCCAATTCTTCCATGTCCAGAACTGTGGTAGAATCATCATCCCTGGAAGTATCCAAAAAATGTATGGATGTAGCACTTAAAGATATGATTTAGTGGTGATTGTGAAGGTGGTGCTGGGTTGACAGTTGGTTGACTTGATGATTTTAAAGGTCTTTTCCAACCTTAATGATTATATGATTTTGTGAAAACCATTTGATTTGCTTGCCAGTTTCAAGTAAATTTGATAAGGAGAGCTAACCTTAAAACTTACTTCCTAGAATTTAACATAAAAGAAATGTCTGGTTTAAAAATAAAACCCACAAAAACCCTACAGAAATGCCACTGAACATGACCTTGAATCTTTATAGATAGTAAAGAACCCTTAGAAAAGAAAGTTCTGCAAATCCTTCAGTTTTGGGAAAGTTCCATCTATGGTAAACCGTCTCTTAATAAATGAGATTGGCCATGCAGGGTGCATTGTGGCCCTGGACATCACTGCAGCTCCTCTTCTTTCTCTGGCTTTGCAACCTTAAGAATCACCTTATTCCAGGTGAGGCTGCTGGTGTCCAGCCACATGTGATGATCATGGACCAAAGGAGAGACCCTGATGCTGTGCTGAAAATGAGACAAATGCACTTTTCTCTAGGAGAGCAGGAGAGGGAGGAGGCAATTAGATGAGTCTCCCTTCTCTGAAAGAGACACTTGACACATTCCCCTCATGGTGGACACATCTGCCTTTCTTTACCTGCAGACCCCTTGCCAAGACTAGCTTGTTTCCTTTCCACATGGCTAAATTTGGTTGAAAAAGTAACATTGGTTTTAATGTGGTAATCCAACATCTTTAATTACTTGTGGATACCTGAATTCTAAGCCCACTATGGTAAGTATTTATTTAATCTTTGTATTTGTTAGCTCAAGTTAAAAATATCCACTGCCATAAGTTAATGTTATGGTCTAGTTTGATTGGGGAAGATAATGTTAATGAAATTCTGTCAGCAAATCTTGTCTGGTTTTTACCTTTGTTAAGAGTGTGCTTAATTTCCAAAATTCCCTCCCTCCAGATTAGGTCATATGGCCAGCTCTGTACCTACCCTCAAATTTCATTTCCATGTTTGTGCATAAACAAGCGTAGAGGAGATTAAGATCCTGAGGGATATAAGGAAAACCACTTGCAGAATAATGAGTGACCCCTGCCTCATTCAGGGAGCCCATGAGATCTCAAGAGGTGTTGCCCTGAAGGGCCAAGGGATGTGGGATAGCTCATCAAGGACAAAATTAGAGCAAAGGAAATATTTATTTCAATGTGAAGGATGATGAGCAGATTTGGCAAGAGGATGACCTGATTCACTGAGTTCAAACAGGAAAAAAATTAATGGGACATTGAAAACCACTGTGGGACACCAGAAAGAATACAGAGAAATGCAATCAGACAATTAAAAGTTTACCTGGAGTTAGTAATAGATAAGCCACCAGAAAAACTTTCACTATCACATGAAATACAAAACAAAGACTCAAGAAGATTTATGTCCACTACTGAATGAAACCACAGGCAAGGACATGGAAGAGGTGAGGGGGCTTGGGAGGTTGGGAAGAGACACTGCTGGGACAGGGGGCCCCAACAGACCAATAAGATATTTCAGACCTTGTGAAATTATGCTCTGTACGTGAAGAAGGGTGGAAAGAAGGAAGGGCAACATTTGAAGTGATGATGTTGGGCTTACCAAATAACCAGTCTGCATGGTGAGTCCCTGATCTCCTGGAGGGGGCTGAATACTTGCCCATGGAAGAAGTGAATTAATTATTGTTTTGCTTTGCTTGTGTAATCAGCTTTTTATGTCCCTATTAAACTACCTTTATCTCAACCCACAAGTTCTCCAGCTTTTACCCTTCTGATTGTCTCCCAGATTCTGCTGGCAGGGGAGTGAGTGATTGTCTGTGTAGTTCTGGGCTGCTGGCTGGTGTTTAACCACTACAGACAGCCAGTGCTCAATCACTCTCGGTAAAGAGGTGTTTCCTAATTTCCAGCAGGAACCTCCCGTGTTCCAGTTTGTGCCCACTGGGGCACCATTCCAAAGAGTCTGCCTTCATCTTCTTTGCATCATCCTTTCAAACCTTTGCATACACAGACATTTTCTCCCTGAGCCTTTTCTTCTCCCTGAAATGGGCTTCCTGGTGACCAGGAATCATGAGTTTTCTTCCAGACCGTTTCTCCAGCCTGCTGAGGTACCTCTGGATGAGAAATGGTGCTCCAGCCAGCTCTCCCAGTTTTGTACAGTTCTTTCCCCATCATCTAGAAAAATAATGAAGATTGATGACCAGTGACTGGATTTTAACAAGACTTTGTGTCAAGGATTGCCACCTTCCTGGCCCTTTTCAGTCATGTCTCTCTCTCTTTATCCAGCCCATGCTTCATCAGTTCCCCTGTAAGGACCCTGTGGTGACAATTTTCAGTGTCCTGTGGAATCCAGGGTAGACATGTCCACTGCTCTTCTCTCACCTGCCAGGAAAGTCATTTCACCACAGAAGTATATCACATTTGCCAAGTCTGTGTCCCCCTTAGTGTATCCATGATGCTGCTCCTGTTTTCTTTCTTGTCCTTCATTTGCCTGGGAATGCTTTCTGGGATTAACTAATCATTTTCCCAAGGACTACAGGCTGACCAGCCTGTAATTCCACAGGCCCTCCTTCTCACCCTTTTGGAAGATAGGAGTGACCTTTGCTTTCCTCCAGTCCTCAGGCACCCCTTCTGGTCACCATAATCATTGAGCCTCTGTCAGGAGGCCTCACAATGGTATAATCCAAGTCCCTCAGTACTTTTGGGTACATGGTATCAGGATTTATAGATTTTAGATTTATGTTTGTTTAATTTGCTTTTGAATTCTTTAACCTGATCTCTTCCACTAAGGATAAGTTTTTCTTGCCCTAGACTCCTCTCACCATCCTTTTTTTTTTTCTTATGCTGCCTTTGTTACTGCCCATGAATGGTATTTGGGTGTTAATTACATTCCTGTCTTTTCCATGAGTCTCAGTAGACTGATCTCTACCTTCTGAAATTTTATGAGTTTGTCCTGAAATGAGACTACCTGCCCTTTTTTTTCTTTTTTTTTTTTTCTTTCTTGAACAGTGCACTGAGAATTCCTTCCTAGCATTCCAAGGAAACATTTACTTGCTTATTGAGCATGTAATTCTCCCTGTAGCTTCCTTGATAGGCAGCTGGGACGCCCTGGTTTGGACATCCTTTTTTCAGCCTATGTCATGCCTAAGGAATCTACAAATTTACTTTCAATCGCACATAAGTCTCCAAGCCTCTGTTTCCCTTTCACTCTCCAGAGTGAAAGGGAAACAGAGGCTTGGAGACTTATCTCATTTAATGAAGACCATATCAGATATTTCAATGAGTAATTACATATGCTGGAATTAGGGTTGGTCTCTCATGTAATCTCTTCCCCTTTAACAAAAAAGCACCATGGAATTTTAAATCCCTAGATTGCCAAACACTGCAGTAATATTCTTGCCAATGAGTTTACTGTCATAAGCATTTGGAGAGAAAGTCCATTTTAAAAGAATATTCATGAAAAACACTTTCTGAATATGTAATTGGGAGAAATGTCACAGCAATTGTTAGAGTCGCATTCACTAATTAGAGAAAGTACAAAATACCATGTGATTTATGTGTTCCATCAAAACTGAACTAGGATTTCTGATATTGTATATTCACAATGAATTTTGCTTGTGTTCAGTATACAGACCATGCTTCAATTGCAGAAATCACTCACTGAATCATCAAGATGGAACAGATGCAAGAAAATTGTGATCTTCTTGATGAGAAACAGTAAAAAAAAAAAAAAAAAAAGGCACTGGATCAATTATTCACTGCAAATTACACACTTGGCTACCATGATCATTATAACTCCTTCACATCCTGTTACTCTACACTCCATTATTTCTGCTTACCCCTATGGAGCCTGCCCTTTTACCTTCCTGACACTCCCCTCTTTTCTAGCTGTCAAACAGACTATTTCAATCCCTGTTTAAAGGATTTCTTATTTCTCCTTTGTGTGCCCTGCCATCCCTATCTCTTCCCCTTGCAGCTCCATCAGAGTAGTAGCTTTCATGCCTAAAATGGTGGGGGAAATGCTGGCTTAAAGACCATCTGGCTTCTATTCACAGGGACACTATTGAAAACCAAACTGGTTTCTTAAAGCTCTTGCTGAAGTGTAGAAAAGTGTTCTTTTTCCCCACTCTGCTTTTAAACTGGGAGACCTTTTTATATTTTTCTCCCAAAGTCTTCAGACTGGTTCTTGAAACTGCTGCTGTCGTGCAGGAACACTGTATGGCTTCCATTATGAATAGCACAAATAATTTTTCAACAAATCCTTCCTTTATCAGCAGAGCTCAGCACAAGAAAGGATTATGCATGGTGAATTTGATATAGAGGATGCAAAGGTACTGGCTTATGGGACAGTCATTAATTGTTGGGGGTTATTAACAATATTTCTTCAATTTACTATTCAGCTGTCAAGGGTGCCTTTGTCAGTCTTCCATAAAGAATCCAAATATTATCCTCT
The DNA here is from genome assembly GCA_039654755.1 of Calcarius lapponicus. Classification (NCBI taxonomy): domain Eukaryota; kingdom Metazoa; phylum Chordata; class Aves; order Passeriformes; family Fringillidae; genus Calcarius; species Calcarius lapponicus. Next base: position 2,850,718 of record CM077481.1, read on the forward strand.
CTGTCACTGTGAGATGTGGCAGTATCACTCTTTCTCTTTAACATTTAATCAACAAATTCAAGTGACTTGGCCAAAGCTGGGCAGGAAGGAAATCTACGATCAAAGCAAAAACCAAAGAGACTTGCAATCTATGCCAGCACTTTAAGCACAAATGCCTTGTCTTCACAAAGTACAGAAGAGCTTACTCTACTGCAGTACTCCAGCTTTCATAATATCTCAAGCTGCTTCACGCTCTAAGGCATAATTTTGCTTTTTTAATAATTCTTGTCACTGGAGAGGAGGCAGAGGCAAAGACATTTAAAATGCTTGTGTTGAACCCTGAAAAAATGTTAACTTTAGCTTTGATAGCTTTCTGCCTATTTTCCAGTACAATAAAAATTCTATCTATTACTTAAAACTAGACTTGGGCCTATTTCATCAAAAGATGTTTTAGATGTTTCAAATGGCCTGTGGAAGAGTCTGAAACAGTCACTGACTGGGGGCACAGCAGGGGTGGAGCACTGAGTTCCACTTCCAAACCCCACAATGGGTTCCTTAGGGGTCCATATCAGACAGACCCTGGTTTACAACAGGACCTTCAGCAGCCTCATCTCAGGAGCAAGGTCTCATGTGATGATAGTCAGAATGGTTTATGCAGGGAATACAACCAAATCAATCCTCCTTTGAACATTTTCCTTGACCCAGTGATCAAGTCAGGACGTACTGAAGGTATTAATCCCAGTCCTGACTGGATATGCTTTGTGGTACTGTGAGATTATATAACCAGCTACCTCCATGGGAGTGGCACATTTCACTCTGAAGAGAGAAGATGCAACATACTCTGATCAAATAAAACAGTGAGAACAACAAAATTTTCTGGGAAAATGTGGCAGTGATTTAACATGATTCAGCAGCAAGGCACACAGGATTATTTGCTGCATAGGAACAGGGTCACACAGAACTGTCAGGGAGATGCTCTCATTGGGCCATGAAGTTAAGAAAGAACCTTCACAAAGAAGACTCTGGGTGCACTTACATCCACATCTAATCCCAGACTTGATCAAAAGTTTACTTCTAAGGAATTATTTTGCTTAGTCAACTCTTTATATTCCTTACCTCAGATTTCAAAGTAAAACATGCCATTAATAACTTACCAAGGGTCAGTTTCAGAAAGGAATCTCAACCTCAAGAGCAGCATTGAGAGGCATCCTTATTTAAGGTTATTTAAGGGGAGAGCCCATTGCAGGGCAGGAGAGCTCTGTGACTGCCCACTATTTATGAAGTAAGATGATGAAATTATGTTTGCATAATAGCAAGATTTCTGGGTCACTGTTCCAGGCAGCTTTTGACTACCATGTTGCCAGTGCAGTTATCCATCTGTCTCCAGTCATCACAGTCCCCGCAGGTGATTATGGTTTAAGGGGTTGTGGGGAGCACACTCTCACACCACCTTCAAGCTTAAAAAGACAGTAACATGTGATCTTTATGTATCCAGTCTGGGTGATCAGACTGGCTCCTTTCTGTACAGGGGAAAAATCTGAATGTAGACTATGGAAACAGAAAACTTGTGATCCTGCCTGGAAAGAGTAGGAGTTGGAATAGAAGTAGGCAATATTATGCTTGCAACAGAAGAGCATCAAGAACCTTAGTTTGGATTTTAATTTCTTGAAGTTAAGTTCATTATATCTGAGACTTAGTCTGATTTCACTGGTTTCAGATAGAAAAAAAATTGGTGCCTGCTCCCTCTAACATATTCTAACCTGCCAGTATAGGCAAACATGTCTTACTACCTGAAGCAATAGAAGTAACAGAACTTCCAGATTTACTTGCATCAAAATAGAGATTATATATGTTATGTAGTTCCTTAATTTTACTAGAAAACTTGAAACACACAAACAAACAAATCACATATATACTTTTCAGAATTGGATTGAGTAAAGTCTATGAGAAACATGTTTACTTTAACTATAAGAACCACTTTAAATCATTGTAGGATGGTTGTCTAAAATAAATGGCCTCGTACTGACAGGGTTTTTTCATCTTTCTGAAAAAAATCTACAGAAATCATTAATTCATTGTCAAACATTTTGGAGAACTATGTTTTGTGATCTTTTGTGACTTCTGGTTTTTGTGTAGGAGAATTTATTTCTGAATGAAATTCACAATGTCCTATTTCAGACATTTCTAATGTTTTGAATGATACTTCTCCATGCCTTTTCCTATTGATTAACCCTGATGATCCTATAAACGAGTTATTCAAAACCTGCACTGACAGAAGCTAACTGATTTTAAAGTAAACTGAGCCCACTTCCAAAATTTACTATTAAATTACAGGCCTTGCTGTCTGAGCAATGAGATAAATATTTAAGTGCCTCACCTAAGACATCTATTAGAAAAAAAAAATTTTAATAAACCCCATAGGAACACACAGAAAAATCCCTCTCAATCTGTCATGTTACATAAAGTTAAAAAATAAATGCAGCATTTTGTAGGCATCTCTGTAGTTGAAGCTTCAGCCACTGAAGACCATCCAGTGTAGAGGCAGAAGTTTTCTTTGCTTACTCAGTCCAAAGGCAAAAATCATCAGCTGATTCAAAGGGGCAACCTACCCCTAAAGAGAAGAAAAAGAAAGGAAGGAAGGAAGTGGCGGAAGGAAGTGGCAGAAGGAAGGAAGTGGCGGAAGGAAGTGGTGGAAGGAAGTGGCGGAAGGAAGTGGCGGAAGGAAGGAAGTGGCGGAAGGATAGTGGCGGAAGGAAGGAAGGAAGTGGCGGAAGGAAGGAAGGAAGTGGCGGAAGTGGCGGAAGGAAGGAAGTGGCGGAAGGAAGGAAGGAAGTGGCGGAAGTGGCGGAAGGAAAGTGGCGGAAGGAAGGAAGGAAGTGGCGGAAGGAAGGAGAGTGGCAGAAGGAAGTGGCGGAAGGAAGTGGCGGAAGGAAGGAAGGAAGTGGCGGAAGGAAGGAAGTGGCGGAAGGAAGGAAGTGGCGGAAGTGGCGGAAGGAAGTGGCGGAAGTGGCGGAAGGAAGAGGGCGGAAGGAAGTGGCGGAAGGAAGGAAGGATAGGAAGTAAGGAAGGAAGGAAGGAAGGAAGGAAGGAAGGAAGGAAGGATGGAAGGAAGGAAGGAAGGAAGGAAGGAAGGAAGGAAGGAAGGAAGGAAGGAAGGAAGGAAGGAAGGAAGGAAGGAAGGAAGGAAGGAGGAAGGAAGTGGGCGGAAGGAAGGAAGTGGCGGAAGGAAGGAAGTGGCGTGAAGGAAGGAAGTGGCGGAAGGAAGGAAGTGGCGGCAAGAAGGAAGTGGCCGGAAGGAAGGATGAGTGGCGGAAGGAAGGAAGTGGCGGAAGGAAGGAAGTGGCGGAAGGAAGTGGCGGAAGGACAGTGGCGGAAGAAGGAAGGAAGTGGCGGAAGGAAGGAAGGAAGGAAGAGAGGAAGGAAGGAAGGATAGGAAGGAAGGAAGGAAGGAAGGAAGAAGGAAGGGAAGGAAGGAAGGAAGGAAGGAAGGAAGGAAGGAAGGAAGGAAGGAAGGAAGGAAGGAAGGAGGAAGGAAGGAAGGAGAGGAAGAAGGAAGGAAGGAAGGAAGGAAGGAAGGAAGGAAGGAAGGAAGGAAGGAAGGAAGGAAGGAAGGAAGGAAGGAAGGAAGGAAGGAAGGAAAGGAAGGAAGGAAGGAAGGGAAGGAGTAGGAAGGAAGGGAAGGAAGGAAGGAAGTGGCGGAAGGAAGGAAGGAAGGAGTGGCGGAAGGAAGGAAGGAAGGAAGTGGCGGAAGGAAGGAAGGAAGGAAGTGGCTGAAGGAAGGAAGGAAGTGGCGGAAGGAAGGAAGTGGCGGAAGGAAGTGGCGGAAGGAAAGTGGCGGAAGGAAGTGGCGGAAGGAAGGGCGGGAAGGAAGTGCGGAGGA